>JAJDFE020000089.1:0-76502 GCA_021527465.2 Geoglossum glabrum
ATCACGGCAACACCATATCCGTGGCAATGCCGTGTCCACGGCATTGCCTCCGCGGCGGCGAGGCATATCTCAACAGTATTCTTCGGACAGCACAGGCACTATAGCTCGCAGCTTCAGCTATCTTGGCATCAGTAAACAAAACTCACTAGAATTCATATTACTAATCAGAGAATGTTGCGAACTTCGCAAGATTCGATGCCATAGTGGAGAGCTTTGTTTTGGACTGGCACAAAGGCCACACTTATGAGCAACAAGTTCTCCAGAACTCAGGTTGATGACTTTTTGAAAAGTGACCTTTATTACTTACCCCCGAGTCGAAAGCTCAAAAGGCGGCGTCAAAATAACCTCAGGCCTAACGTGATGGCCGCAAAATAAATGACTTGGCCCGTTTAATCACCCACAACCATTCTAGTCTGTTTTTGCAGTTGCGGCGATCTCGAAAAAAAAAAAAAAAAAAAAAAAAAAAAAAAAAAAGGCTAGAGATGAAATAGAGAATACTATCAAAAGTATACAAAAAAAATACAACAAGATGGATATTTCCAAGTCTTTAAAGATCTGAACATAAAAAATCTTTAATATATATATATATATATATTAATAAGAAAACTTGGAAAAAAAAACTAGAGAATAGGTCTAGTAAAAAAAAAAAAAAAAAAAAAAAGTAAGGTGGTATTTTAATATTATTAAGGCTGAGCTAGAATTGAATGATAGCAAGCCAGAATCGAAGGATAGCAGGCTAGAATTGAAGGATAGCAGCAGGCCAGAGTCGAAGGATAACCAGGCCAGAAGGGAATCCAACACCCTTTATTTCTGGGGCCGGGTCCATTTTGGGTGCGAGGTCCAGTGGGCCTATGTTTGGAGTGCCAGTGCGGGATGAAGTCGCGCGAACCCAACCAAAACCCAAAAAAAAAAAAAATTTCCCCCCCTTTTTTTTTTCAATCGATATATATACAATACATACACACACATACAGTCGAGTCGCGCCGCAAGAATCTCGCGCTATAAGAATACAATGAAAAACGCGGCTCCACCCCCGATCCCAGACTCCTACTATAAGAATAATCGCATTATAAGAATAAAGTCCATTTGCCCCCATATATATTCTTGCAGCGCGACCCGTCGTCGACTGTACATCATCATTTTTCCGGCAGAAGAAAAAAATGATTAAAATAAAAAAAATAAAAAAATTTTATGACCAGAGGGAGGTTCGAACTCCCGACCTTCTGCGTTGCAAATCACGTGGGGTTTTAATTCCCTCGCTTGTTAAGCAGACGTTATGACCAACTAAACCATCCGGCCATGTTAACTTTGTTGGAGTGAGGATAGCCGAAATTTGCATATGAGGGGCCACTTTGTTGGTCGGCCAGACTCTTCAAATTCGCCTCGCTGCAATATTCGATAAAGGGCGATGAGTCGCGCATCTCAATTTCTGCGACGCAAGTTTTATTTCACACAGCTTGAAGTGGTTATGCATATCTATATAGGCAGTATATATTCCGTATACACAATAAACAACCAATACCGCCGGGGAAATATAGATATCAACCCCAAGTGCCGCCACCTCCACCCCTTCCTTGCCTTTTCTGCGCGGATAAGCGCCAGTCGTCCTCGCCCGCAAACCGGTTGTGCAAGGGCTGGATCCTCTCTGCTTTCTTCCTCTTTGAAAGCCGGTCTGTCGGTGCTACCTTGAAGAACGTTGGTGCTGCTTCCACAAGCCACTATCTCCCAGTTAGCAAATGCCTGCGCGAAGGGCTGGGCTGCGTGGGACATCTGTAGACATACCTTTGGCTCAACGGCAGTGGTGGTCTGCATGTACTCTTTTGTGGTTAGAACTAGCGTATGGAAAATGACATGCTCTGCAGGCTTTCCGAAGAGCGCAGAGCTGGGGTGCATATAGACCGGCGTGCCCTCCGTCAAAGTTTTATAGCCCTCCTGTGGATCCTTTCTTGCTGCGTTCCTGAAGAAACCTGTGCATAACGCCTGACGTACTTTCATTGTGTTTCTGCCGCATGAAACGATGACGTGTTTATACCGTTCCATAATGCTCACTAACTGCTGTCTCACGTCCTGGGCTCGCCGCATCGACCGTGCTTGGATGAAATTCTCGTAGCACCACGGATTCGAGAATTTGGAACTCTTCCAGCCGTTGTACACATTCAAAAGGGTCAAATGGTCACCATGAGGATCATGGAACTTTGCCTTCTTCTGGTCGGCTTGCTGTTGTTTCTCCTTGGGCCGGTAAAAGACAGACTGAACGGAGAGCATGGCAACAATGCTAAGGATTTCGTCTGAACAACCCATGTCAACTGATGCGATTAGGACCTTAGCGAGTGCCGGCTCCATGGGGAAATCTGCCATTTTGCGTCCGAGGCGGGTTAGGAGGCCCTCGTCATCAAGAGCTGAAAGTGCGTAGAGTTCCTCGAGAGCAGTGAGTGTGGTATTCGTGGGGGGTGGGTCCATGAAATCAAAGTGTAGCAAGTCATTGATACCCATAGCCTTAAGCATAAGGATAGTGTGGGACAAATTTTGTCGCTGAATCTCGGGGATCGAGGTTGGTAGCATCTCGGATTGGAATGCCGATTCCGTATACAAACGGAAGCACTTTCCGGGGCCTGTTCTTCCAGCACGACCGGCCCGTTGTTTCGCCTGCGCCTGAGAGATGGGTGTGACAACCAGGGAGTCCATCCCAAGCTTAGGATCGAAAGCATTCTGTTTGACAAAGCCGGGATCAATGACGTAATAGATCTGGTCGATAGTGATAGAGGTTTCGGCGATGTTAGTGGCAATGACAACTTTCCTGCTTCCTGGAGGAGCTGGGTCGAAGATCTTGCTCTGCATTTCACTCGGCAGTGCTGAGTATACCGGCAATATGATCAGCTCTGGGACACTTGGTCCCAACGCCTTCATTCGTTCATAAAGGATCTCGCAGCTTGTATCAATTTCTTCTTGCCCAGTTAGGAACAGTAGGATATCGCCCGGCGGTTCTGAAAGGTGGATTTGCATGACGGTAATGAGCGCAGCATCGAGATAGTCCGTCTCTGGTTCTCTAGAGTACATAATCTCAACCGGGTATGTGCGTCCAGGGATGGTGAAGATGGGGCACTTGTTAAAGTATTCCGAAAATTTGTCGGCATCTAGCGTTGCAGACGTAACGATGACTTTGAGGTCTGGCCTCCGTTTCAGCGTTTTCTTCAATAATCCAAAGAGAACATCGGTGGCGATCGTCCGCTCGTGCGCCTCGTCCAACATGATCACAGAATATCGTTTCAGGTCCGGATCTAGAAGTACCTCTCGTTGCAACATACCGTCGGTCATGTATTTGATCTTTGTCTCTGGCCCTGTGCAATCCTCGAACCTTATGGTGTAACCAACTTCCTGTCCCAAACGGCAACCGACTTCTTCAGCCACACGTTTTGCAACAGACATAGCAGCTACACGCCGCGGCTGGGTGCAACCTATGATGCCGGTGTTTGCAAAACCAGCTTCAGCAAGATACTGCGTTAGCTGGGTGGTCTTCCCGGATCCAGTGTCGCCGACAACGATTAATAGCTGTTCCTGACGTACGGCTTCAATGAGCTGCGTTTTAAACTTGAACACGGGCAAGCTCTCCCGCTGTTCCTTGATTGACATGTTGGTGATTCTTCCGAACGTTTGGTTCTTGCTCTGTACAACCCGTTTCCACTCTGGCAGGTCATCTCCGCCCTTATTTATCTGCGCATT
This sequence comes from Geoglossum glabrum, assembly GCA_021527465.2. Lineage (NCBI taxonomy): Eukaryota > Fungi > Ascomycota > Geoglossomycetes > Geoglossales > Geoglossaceae > Geoglossum > Geoglossum glabrum. The sequence goes on from JAJDFE020000089.1 coordinate 3,721, forward strand.
TCTTAGGTCACTCGCAAATTTCCTTTGATCAGGAGCGACCATCGGGTCCTGCCACTGTGCGCTGAGGTCAACCTGAGCTGCCTGCTCGTTGGCAGCATCCTGTGACTGTTGTTGTCGTAATTCACGACGCTCCTTTGCTAGAGATGTCCCTGCCATTGCAGCACGATTCAAGGAGCCGTCTGGTGCCTTGACTACGCGGATGGGCGATAGCTCTAGAGATTGCTTTGTTTGCCCAGCCAAGAAAGGTGGCTCCTCATCTCGGACCTCAATATCTACATCTTCCTCCTCTTCAAAGCCGCCCTCTCCAGTTAATGTAGCGTTATACTCCTCGTCGATATCAGGATAGTCAAGAGCGGAGATCGCCCCGGAAGCGATGAGTTGTTTAATCTCCCAACGCTCAGGAGATGTCATGCGCTTCTTCTTCCTTATTGGGTTGCCGTTCATATCATCTTCGAACACGGGAACGTCCTGTTGAACAAGGTCGCCATACTTGTCTCCGCCACGACCGTTCATAGCCTCCAAGTTCGCCCCTGATGCGATACGCTTCTGGGGCACTAGGTCCCTTCCAGTAACTTGGTCAACTTCCTTCATCGATAGACCGATCCGAGTGCCTTGAATGCTGACGACTTTGACTTTGACCGGCTGGTTGCGTTCTACCAGATCTGAGGGGTGGTTCACCCTTGCTCCATCTTGCATTGCAGAGATGTGTACCAATCCGTCTACTTTGCCCCTAACTCCTAGTAGATTGACGAAAGCCCCAAAATCCTTTACGCCGGTCACTCGCCCACTATACACTTTGTATAGTATTGGCTGATCGTCGACTTCAGGGGTTGGCGGTCTTTTAAAGTAGTCGTCGTCCGTGGCTCGTTTTCGCCGTTCGCCGCCACGACCCTCATCTCTATAATATCCACGACCTTTTTCCCGTCCTCCATGGCCATTCCTCGCCCTACCGAGCCCATCTTCGCTGCCATAGATGTCTCCCCGTCTGCGTTTTCCTCCTCGCTCGCTACTGCGTGATCGGGACCTGTACCTAGTTCTCTGTAACCCATCCCGAGCATACTCCTCGCCGTGATCGCCGATATCATAGCCAGCTGTTCGTCTCCCGCCAGATCCGTTGGGCTTGTCTACTCGCACCTTGCCTTCCAAATTCTCCAAGAGCGCCAGCGTGTCATCTATCGCGTCCAACTTTGACGATGTTCCGCTGACTCCCGCGCCGTCGGTATACTCTTCTTCCTTCCAGGGTACCTCGCGGTCCGGTAGCGCAAGGCCCTTGAATATCCTAGTCTTCCTCTCTATATCGTCTATAGAGAGTATCCCGCTCTCTTCCTCGTCCTTAACTTTCTTAACGTTCTTGTATTTCGGATGCATCGTTAGGATCAATCTGTCCACGCTCTCGATCAAGCTCCGAGGAAACTCTGCCCCCAACTCCTCCAGAAGCTTCTTGAACTCTTGGAGTGAAGAGCATGTCGAATGTTGATTAATTATGAACTCGGCGAGAGTTTTATCGCTGACACCAAGGTGGTTTTGCAGCTCGGAGGTGACCTTGGAGACTAGGGAGAGGAGCTCGAGGGACTCCAGATCGTCCATGGCTAAGGCAAGCTATAACGGAACATCAACGAGAGTGGAGAGAAGGAAAAACCAGCGGAAGATATCTAGAGGATGACTAGGGATAGAGCACTCCGCGTTCGCGGCAAAATTTCCTTAACGGGACGGAATAGCCGAGAGATTACTAATCCCGTGGGCTCAGTATGTAGGTGTCACGGGGCCTGGACGCTTGACAGGAGAGACCGTCTTGTAACTTGAAATTAATTGCCCTTGTACTGCCGGTGTCTCATATTTTCTTCATATTCGCTGACTAGCCGGCATTCGGGATACTATCTAGCATCCGGTGTTAGATTTTTGCCACTTTTGCAGTATACTCCGTACGCATTAGACTACCAGTGGATCAACATGTTGAGGCGCTGGCGGCGTTTCTAGGTCGCCTTGCACTCGAGGGAATTTGTTCTACAGGTCTCAAAACCGCCCAAATGCCGCTACTAATTCCCATGGGGATTATATTGCGGGATTCAACAATAATAATTAGCGGGCAGGAACTTACACGGTAATGGGTTTATGCTTATAGTTAGGAGCCTCGCATTAGCATTGCATAACACTAAATTATGGCTCAGCACAAGGTTCAATAGTGAGACCAACCACGCTGTATTAACGGTACTTGAACATTCCTCAGTCCAGGCTCTATGGTATCATATCTCCAACACAACTCCAACGACTACATCACGGTTTCCATAAAGCTCCTAGTAGCGGTATCTTGTGGAGTAATCTGTATTTCCTAGTTAGCCTATACCACACTAGCTTGTTCTAAATCCCGAAGTTTACCTTTCGGGCTGACAACCAAACCCCTGCCCTTCTTTGCCCCACGATAGATCGTTTCAATTATGTCAATCAGTTCTTGCTTGTCCTCCAGTACCCAGTTGAGTTTATTGTTGTTACCGGTGCCGAAATCACACATCATGTGCTTATTACGAAAGAAGAACATCAAGGTCATCGGATCATAGAGTTCGTACATTTGCTTAAAGTCGGGAACTTGATCGAGATCGCAAACGTAGATAACAGCGAAATTCTTCACGCGGTCTGCAATTCCTAAGTAAGGTGTCAGCGTAAAACATACTCACGCGTGAAAAATAACGAATGAACAACTAAGCAATGACTATTTGCAGACGTACGGTAAAGGACCTCGTCTTGTCGCATGCAGTCGGGGTCCCAGTCACGCCCAAATCGTATGACTACAAGACGCTCCTCCTCAGACATTATAGCCTGATCCACATGCCAGCCGGTGACGAGGTGAGGCAGTACCACAGAGCCCATCCTTGTGTATTTTGTCGTTCTGTTAATGACTGATCAGATCGTGCGGTTGTTCGGTGGAACGAAAATGAATCACAGTTGACGCAGGGCGGCTAACGAAGAGCCGCACCCCACTTTATTGCGCCCCACCTGGTTCCCAGGCTCGCTTGCTGATTCCTTTTCAGCTTCAAAATTTCTATTTTAACTCGCTTTTTATGCGACTTGTCTCTGTCGGCCCTGCAATGCCTCCTCCATCAACAATTCCCAATGGCGCAGAAGATGATTTCGCCGTCTGCAGCCTCCGCAAGATGCTTATTCGAGGCTCTGATGACACCGAACTTTCCCCGACCTTCGGTCTCACTAACAGCTATCGAGCCCTGTTCTCGTTGAAGCACCTAGCAACACTAAACCCCCCTACACATCAAACACTACCTGCGATTCATGCTATGGCTGCTGGGTTTTCCTCGAGCTCTGCACTCCTCAAACATGAAGTTGCATATTGTCTTGGTCAAACGAAAAACTCTGCTGCTGCACCTTATCTGAGAGATGTTCTACAGAATAAAGACGAAGACCCTATGTGCAGACATGAGGCCGCAGAGGCACTTGGGGCATTGGGGATTACCGAAAACATTGATTTCTTAAGACAATTTCGGGATGATAAGGCAGATAAGCAAGTGGTGAGGGAGACTTGTGAGATTGCGGTGGCGAGGCTTGAGTGGCAGATTGCAAATAACGAGAAACCATTTACAAGGTATATCACAGCAGCCAGTATTAACTTGTTGCACTAATTGCATTACAGTGCCTTCACTTCGATTGATCCTGCCCCTCCGCTACCACAAACGTCACAGACACCCAACATTCCAGATCTACGAGCTACCCTTCTTAACATTCAACTTCCTCTGTTCTATCGCTACCGCGCCATGTTTGCTCTTCGCGATCTTTGCTCACCGCCAGATCGCCCAACCGCCATTCCTGCTGTCGAGGCTCTCTCTGCTGGATTTAAAGACCCGTCTCAACTATTCCGACACGAAATTGCATTTGTATTTGGCCAACTTTCTCATCCAGCATCTATCCCTTCTCTTGTGTTGACCCTAAGTGACACGGAGGAGGAAAGCATGGTCAGACATGAAGCTGCGGAAGCGTTAGGTAGTATGGGGAGTGAAGCGGGAGTTGAAGAAGTATTAAAGAGGTTCGCTGACGATAAAGACACGGTGGTAAGAGAGAGCGTACTTGTGGCGCTAGATATGGCAGCATTTGAGAAGAGTGGGGAACTAGAGTATGCAATAATTCCTAAGAAGGAAGGGTGCTTGGAAGTTGGGACGCTGCAATGAGTGTTGAGAGCTACTGTAAATATTTGAAACAGGGTTCTAGGTAACTCGGGATCTTATAGACGCCTCCCGCCGAATTGATCCACGATTCGAAACAGTATGATCCAGATTTGGGCGGTCTAATTGTTGGTACTAAATCTGGCCCCAGTGAAGCAACATCAGTCTTGATTCTCAACTATACGGAGCAGTAAGGGATGAGTAGACTGTACTTATAACCGCAATCACAGCTGTAGAACACAGTACTCCCTTCATCTGCACTGCGCAGCTGTAGAGTGAAATACCGCATCTCCTCCCGGCCACACTCCGGACACGTATAACGGATAGTCGCCTCTGTCTGCACGTCTTGCGCTGTCAATGTCTGAACCGCTGATCGCTTTTGCCGTAATGCGGAAGGGAAGGCCGAGGGTTTTGAGTGTGTCGTCACGGTCTTCGAAGCACTGTCTATCACGAGGAGCGGTAGTTAGGAGAAGAGGCACGTTGTCTAATTTCAGTCGGCGTCACCTTTACAAGTGTTGTGGCAGACCTCGCAAGTCAATGTAGCATTCGGATCGCCTGTGGAGCTTTCGAGAAGATTTCCGCAGTCGCTGCAGAACACAAGAGAGCCGATGGCGGACATTGTGGGGGAGACGTATGTACCCTACGGTCTCTTTCGAGTCCCTGTCACCGAGAATGTGTGTAGGGCTTAGCCTGCTCCGCTCGGCTAAACCTTCCTCCATCACAGATCGCCGCCTTACACCTACATCTGTTCAGGCACGACAATACCGGACGTTCATGCAGCCTGGCCTCGATGAACTACAAGAGATTCCCTGTGGCCCTTTTGAGGATTAGAACTCGGTCAGTCGACGCCTCTTGAAGAGGTGGAATGCGGTCGATATTGCGGTGTTTCAACCATACAGCAAGGCTCTCGCGCTCCAGAATCGGTCTGGGTCAAACGCTCAACCCCAAGAGATCACCACACTCCGACGATGAACGGGATAAAACCCAAAAATGACTCGGCTCGTGCGCGCATACAGCCGCTTAATGTGGAAGAGGCGTTAAAGTACACGCCGCTCTCTTCAGTGATTCCTTTCAGCCCTGGTAGGTGACTGTTGCATGAGTTTTGCGGTGTCGAAACCCAATCGCTCACATTGGACTCCAGATATAGTCCCTCTACCTGCAATAGGGATACCGGGTTCTACCTCAATTTTTGCCAATAGTCGCGAACGTAATCAGTCTAGACAGTCTCTCGACATTTTAAACCAAGAGGCCGAGAACAATAATTCGTCAACGCTGGTCCGAGATACGTTTCGTGACCTTCACGAACTTATCGCTCCATGGGATTTGACTGAGTAGTAAGGCCTTGCTCTCAGTTGTGAACTCATTACTGTTGTTAATACCCACGCCGTGTCAGTAACTTCAAGTTACCATCAGGAATCCGTCTTGATGGACCACCAAACCCAGAATTCAACCGAACAGATTCCAAAAATCAACTCGGAGCCTTTTCGGAAATGCTCTTCAATTCGACCGACCCTCATTATAGGTGTTAGTAGTCATCAAACTCTCAACTCTTTTTCTCCTTGAGCATCAATTAATACCCTCTTAGACCCTACACCTAGCACTCCAGGCTCCCGTTCCGTAAGAAGCCAGGCCAGCCCCACTAAACCTAAGACGCCATCAAATTCGAAGCATATTGGGACGAACCTTCAGCGGCACAGTCAAAACAGTGGCCCCAATGGCCAAACGAATGGTTTGCTAACCCCGCAGAATCGAAAACTACAGAAGCATGAGGCGCAGAAGCAACAGCCTCAGCCTCAGCCTCAGCCTCAGCCCCAGCCTCAGCCCCAGCCTCAACATCACCAGCAACAGCATCAGCAGCAGCATCAGCGGCAGCAACAACAACAATTGCAACCGGCAAGCCTCAAACCTCTGATCATTGTTCCAGAGCTGCCACCATCATCCCAGCCAGCCGACTACGAAGTATTCCCTGATGTGGATGCAAAGGTCCACCACCTGGGGGTGTCGCCGCCCAAGAAGCGAAAGACCTCTGAAGTGGATAATGACAGCGAGCCTCTGGCTATGGGAGCAGACCAGAGGGCCAAGGCCACGACGTGTTTGAAACACCTACAGGAGTTGATCGGTTCTATATTTGAAGCCGAGGACAACCTACAACCAGACACTTCCGGGGCCGTCTCGGGCCATGCCTCTAAATTCTTCATCTTTAGCAATGCGGGAGATGGAGAGCATCCAATGCTTGCGGCTCCTATCCAGAGCAAGGTCGAGTCGTCGATCCAGAAAGTCACGTCGGTTGGAAGGTTTGCAGATATCCCAGCTGACGATCTCTCACGGTTGCAGAAGATTTGTGAGGGCGCCCTAAGGGCTGCAGAGTCTATTAATCTCAAAGTCGAGGAGACCTGGGACGATAGCGATGTTGGAAATTGGCTACAGAGAGTTGATACTGCGGAGTGTGGGTTGAAGGCTGCAAGAACCCTACTTAGAATCATGACTGGCGGACGCAGCGAGAAACAATTCTACTCGGAGGATACGCTTCAGAGTATACTTATGGTACTTAAAAATGTCCTCGACTCGTGTGTCATCCCGATAGTGGAATCCCGTGGTACCGGTTCTAGCGCGGAGGTCTTCAAGGTAGCGATACCCCAAAAAAAGCTCCTTGTTGGCCTTTTCCAAGATACAACAAAGATTCTCAGATTGCTAGCACAATTGCTAGTCAAGGAGGAAGTCACAGAAGGTGTTATCACAACCGTCGAGTTCCTTGCCACGGCCCTCATCTTTATCGAAAATGCCCACGCCGAAAAGGACTCAGTGGTGGGCATCCAAAAGTTTGAACGCCTCCGTGTGGCCGCAATGGACGTTCTTGCGAAAATATTTTCACGATACGAGGATCAGCGGACGTTCATATTTGATGAAATTCTAACTTCTTTGGAGAAGCTACCAGTTACCCGACAAAGTGCGCGCCAATTCAAACTCATTGATGGGAAGAACATCCAACTCGTATCTGCACTCATTCTGAGGCTCGTGCAGGCAAGCGCCACTAGGTTGAGTGATGAAAGCTCCAAAAGGAGAGGTCGCCCCTCCTTAATTAGTGAGGACCTGAGCGGACAGACAGATGATTCCGGAGACGATGTGCAGCAAGTCAACTTCCAAAAAGAGCCCGCCCGTACCAACGACACAGAAGGCGGCGCTGGACGGAATCCCGCGAATGCGATACAACAACTGCACGAAATTTCACAACCATTGCTTGACAGCTGCCAGAAGAATGCACACTATGTGGTTCAGTTTCTTGTCTCACGAGCGCTCAAGTCAACCAAAACCGGAGATGCGCCATACCGAAACTTGCTCGATATATTCGCTGAGGACTTTATCAATGTCTTAGGTTCGCCAGACTGGCCAGCTGCGGAGCTGCTATTACGGTCCTTACTAACAAGCATGGTTAGCATAGCAGAAGCCGATAATAGCGCTGCTATCGCGAAAAACATGGCCCTTGACTTAATGGGTCTAATGGGGTCTGCGATGTCAGATATGATGGTTCATATCCGCCAGATATCGAAGGGTCTTGATGCCAAGGAAAAAGGAATCGGCGGTCAACTGGCCCGTCTGACTGAGCATTTTCTTGATGCAAAACTTAGAGAAGAGGATTTGCTCGCTTGGGATGGGCCATACCGTGCAGCGTTGGAATACCTTTACGAGCGAGATGTCAATGACGATGCTCAGCTCCAGAGCGCCTGTGGTTTCTATTTGACTCAGTGGTGTTCGAAACTCTGTAGCAGCTACGATACGCTCGACGCCGGAAATGAAGATGAAAGGAATAACTCGGACATTGGAAGATTAGCATTTAGGCTGCGTCAAATGATCCTTGACCGAAAGTTTCTAGAGACAGAGTTGTAGGTCGCAAGCCTCTCCATCCAACCCGGCTATGTTCTGACTGGTTATATAGCACATTCGAGAGTGTGACTACGACACACGGACGTTTAGCCTATACGCTGACAGCCTTACATATGCCATTCTGCAAGGCCTTCGAACGCGTCTTAATCATTCTTCTGAACTCGATGAATAGTGACCAGGCTACCGTCAGGAGCAAGAGCTTGAAGAGTGTGATACAACTTCTCGAGAAAGATCCCACTATCTTGGATCGTGGTGCCTACGTGATGCGATATATCATCAACCGAGCTTCCGATTCATCACCATTAGTCCGCGACTCGGCCCTAAGCCTCATTGGGCGATGCCTTATGCTCAAACCTGCTCTTGAGGACCAAGTATATGAGTCAATACTATCAAGATCAATGGATGCTGCTGTTGGTGTGCGCAAGCGCTCAATGAAGATTCTAAAGGATATCTATCTACGCAACGCCAAGAAGGACATCAAGAGTGCCATCGCAAGTGCACTCCTTCACCGCGTTAAGGATTCAGACCAGGGCGTTTCAGATCTCGCAAGACAGACTTTCGAGGAAATTTGGATATCACCGTTCTATCGCCCGCCCGGGGCAATTGAAGAGACGGCGCAATATAAGCTTGCGATTACCGAGGGGGTGGCTATAATAGTTAAGACGATCCAACGAGGGGAAGGTGTTTCTCCGGTATTGGATGGGCTCTTGCAGACAATCCTTTCCAACGATTCCAAGAACAACGCTGCAAACTTTCGAGTTTGCAAGAGTATGGTCGCTGCTATGTTCGACGACATTCTGGATGGGCAGGACGAACCAGACAAGCCAGGACGCCAGCACATTCTGCAGACACTTACAGTCTTTGCAAAAGCTAATCCTAGACTCCTAACTTCAGAGCAGTTGCAGCTTCTGCAGCCATACATCGAGAACCTCTCAAAAAACGACGACCTTCACGTTTACCGCTCCGTCATTATCATATTCCGTTGTACTCTTCCACACCTCCCAGGTTTGCAAACCGGCTTCCTTACCGCAGTGCAAAAAGCACTCATGGAAAGTGTCTCTAAGCTCGGCAAACGAGAGCTTAACGAGGTTATATTTTGCCTTTGGACGATCACTGGTGTTCTTAAGAATGTGGACAGGCTTCTGCGGCTCACTGTATCCTGCCTCAAGGGCATATATGCCGCTCGAGATATAAATTTGGCACACGAAGCTCAGAAAGCTAGCGTTGGACGAGTCACTCGCTATATGACCATTGCAGGGCTGTTAGGCAAGCATTGTGACTTTGAGAACGAACCGAAGCGGTTTAGAGACGAGTTTCCTTGGTGGAAAGGCAGTTCTGTATCCAGCTTGATGGTGGATATCTTCTCCTACTTTACCAGTCCCAGGCAACCCCTCGCTGTGAGGAAGGCTGCAATAGAAGGTTTGGGACTAATTTGCCAGTCGCACCCAAAAAACTTCCTCAAGGAGCAAGTCTATAGTGCGTTTGACATTGTTTTCACGGAAGAGAATCGCGAGCTTGAAAGCCTGGTCCTTACCGCTTTCAAAGATTTTTTGGCGATAGAGGAGAAAAGGTCCGAGAAAGGTGCTGAAATGTCGGAGCTAGATGGAGGAGGGGCCGACGCGGAAGCCGGAAGGCTAAGTGGAGCTACGACGGCCAACCAGAACGATGGTGTCACAACATCAATTGCTCAACGATATCTTAAGCATATCACTCGAATTGCGCTAGCTACACAAGATTTATATGCTCTAACGGCTGTCGAAGTCATCGCAAGCATCAACCGTCAAGGTTTAGTTCACCCTAAGGAATGCGGGCCAGTCCTTGTGGCATTAGAGACATCTCAGCATCAGACCATCGCATCTATCGCTTTCCATGAACACCGCGCCCTTCACCAGAAGCACGAAACCCTAGTAGAAAGAGAATATATGAAAGCTGTTGAACAGGCTTTCCAATACCAGAAGATCGTCGTCGGGAACGCCTCCGGCGCTACAACGTCCCCATTTACCTCAAAGCTCCGTCCACTATTCGACGTCATCAAGATCAGCAAGGGTAAAATTCGAAAGAAGTTCATTAGCGGTCTCTGCTCCAAGATCGATTTTGACCCCGTGAAGCTGGATGTTGCAAGCGACCCCCCCGCTCACCTTGAATACGCGAAGTTTGTGGTGGAAAATCTGGCCTTTTTCGAGTATAATACTGTCGATGAGCTATTGCATGTTATCGCTTCCATGGAGCGTGTGGTCGCAGGCACTGGGACAAGTGTTGCGCACGCTATTGAGATTGAAGTGTTCAAGGTACAACTGCCTACTCTCAACGAGGGTGTTTTACAAATCCCGGCCGAATCCCTACCGGTTGATAGTGTGAGACTAAGGCAACTCACAGCCTCATCAATGATTCTCTCTATCCTCTGGGATACGCGGAGCTTTATCCGTCGGCTATATGGGCTTAACAATTCGCAGAAGCAGCGCGAGGGCAAGGGCAAGCAAGCTTCCAAGGCTCTTAGCAATGCCCCTACCAAAGTCAGTGGCGTCACTGGCGACAAGCTCTGGGAAGAGATTACAGAGACTATGGCATCGCTATCATCGACTGACGCGATGATGGCACAGTGCAGAGAGTTTATTGAAATGCTCTCAGTAGATCAAGATTTTAAGCTCGCAGCTGAGGGCGAAGAGGACGGCTACGACATCTCGAGGATGAAAACGCCAGAATATGAGCTCGAAGAAGATGGTACGCCAGCCCCGCCCGGGAGCGGCAGGGCCAGTAAGAGGAAGGCAGGGAGCGAGACCCCCGCCAAACGGTCGAGAAAGAGAGCGCGCAGCAGCGGGGGAAAGGCAAGGAGATTGACAGCGGAAGAATCCGGGGGCGAGTTTGAAGATTGATGAAAATATACGCTGTTGGAAGGCTTCCGGAGTCTTTGATTTTGACCGGCTTTGAAAATGTGGTAGCATCGTTATTGGGCAAGGTGCATTAGATAGCTCTCTCACTATAACAAATTCACAGGGTTGTGTATACTGGAGGGCCGCAGATAGTCAGCATTCCAGGAGAGGATACTCGTGCTACGTGCGAGTACTTGGGAGTTGATAGATACATAATAACAAGATTTAACACTGTCACTTGCTGGTTGGTTGCCAACCGCTGAGTTGTTTAACTGACTTGGCCTGCCTCGCATCGCATATATATGTAAGCCAGCACAGGCCTGTCCACACTAAGGTAGTCCCGCATCGCCCAAGCTCTCATTCCCTTGCCGCTCCCCTTACGACTCTATACTGCTTCCCCTACCAGCTTAATAAGACGTCGCACTTCGAAGCAGCATTGTCCGGAAGACGATGCTGTCGCGACGCGCCGCATCGGTCTTCACCAGCTTACCTCTTACCAGTTTCTCACGACTTGCTAGGCCTGCACAACCATGGCCTCTTCTATCGCAGGCGACAGTTAATACGTTCCGAGCTTTCCACAGCCCTCGACAGCGATCAGGATCAGTCTTCTACCCTCGACCCCTCCTTCGTGCCGCCCAATTGCAGCGCAATCCCTCAACCTCCCACCTCACTCTACGCACCACTACATTCCTATCACGCCCATTTCCACAAGGCCGCTCCCGTACTTTCCGCATCTTCTACCGCATCTTCACGCTAACAGGCTTCTTTGTTCTCTCTATCGGTGGCTTCGTCGTGCTATTCTTTCTCTATGATGCTAGTACCTATGGCGAGGAAGCGATACACCCAGACGTGCCTGTGCCAGAGCTAGCACTTAATCCGAGGAGGGGAGGACCGAAGAACTTACCAATTGTAGATTGCTTCCTGGACGACTCGGACTCGCCGGAAAAGGAAAAGCAGAAGGATAAGCCAAGATTGGTGATTCTAGGCAGTGGATGGGGTGTAAGTACATCTCTCGTGGAGATATCTATAGGCGTGGGCTATGGCTACGGATAGAGGCTAATACGGACATATCTTCAGAGCGTTGCACTGCTGAAGACGTTGAAGCCAGACGAGTACCATGTCACAGTCGTCTCACCAACCAAGTAAGCTACTTACTATTAAAATCTCATGTAATTACAACTAACGAGCGTAGCTACTTCCTTTTCTCACCCATGCTACCTTCAGCAACGGTTGGGACTTTGGAACTCAGGTCCCTACTCGAGCCAATTCGGCGAATAGTTGGGCGGGTACATGGACGTTTCTTGAAGGCGAACGCGGAAGACGTCGAGTTTTCCGAGAAATTAGTTGAGATCTCACAGGTGACGCGTGAAGGGGAAAAGAGGCACTTCTACTTGCCGTACGACAAATTGGTCATAGGAGTTGGTATGGTTTCCCAAAGTACTGACGTATTAGTTCGCAGTGCTCACAATTCCCCCAGGGTCCACAACGAATACCCATGGGGTTTCTGGTCTTAAGCATTGCCACTTCCTAAAGTCTGCAGACGACGCCCGTTCTGTTCGTACTGCTGTGTTGCAAAATCTCGAGCGCGCAGTTTTGCCCACTACAACAGACGAGGAGCGGAGACGGCTCTTATCCTTCGTGGTCTGTGGCGGCGGGCCAACGGGAGTAGAGTTTGCGGCGGAGCTGTTTGATATGTTGAATGAGGACCTCTGCAAACATTTCCCAAAAGTCCTAAGGAACGAGGTTTCTGTACACTTGATCCAAAGCAGAGGCCATATCCTGAATACCTACGACGAAGCTCTATCACAGTTTGCCGAGGTAATGTAACCTCCAAAACTAACTATTGCTTATTTTGCCCGAGGGCTAACTGAGAGCATTAGGAACGTTTCGCGCATGATAACGTCGAAGTCTTGACCAACTCAAGAGTCAAGGAAGTGCACCACGACAGAATCCTTTTCACACAAAAGGATGAACACGGCGAGACTCTAGTGAAAGAACTACCAATGGGATTCTGCCTCTGGTCTACTGGAGTTGGTAAATGACCCCAGTTGGTTTCCATGGAAAATTGGTACTCCTGTTTCTAACTCATTATTATCAGCTCAGACTGATTTCTGCAAGCGCGTCAGCTCGAAACTTAGTGCACAAAACAACAGACACGCCCTTGAAACAGACACACATCTCCGTATGATTGGCGCCCCCCTTGGCGACATCTATGCAATTGGAGATTGCTCTACAGTTCAAAATAATATCGCGGACAATATCCTCACCTTTTTACGTACGCTCGCATGGGAAAAGGGCAAGAACCCGGAGGCGGTGCAACTCACCTTCAGCGATTGGTGTAACGTTGCCCAGCGCGTCAAGGCGCGCTTCCCACAGGCCGCCGACCATCTGCGCCGGCTCCACAAGCTCTTTGAACAGTATGACACGGACAAGTCAGGAACCCTAGACTTCGGCGAGCTCCACGAACTCCTCCACCAAGTTGACGCTATGCTCACATCGCTCCCGGCCACTGCCCAGCGCGCACATCAGCAGGGTCAGTATCTGGGCCGTAAGTTCAACAAGATGGCACAAGTGGCTACAGGAATGCGCCGCAACGAGGTCGACTACGGCGATCTAGACGAGACTTTCTATAAGGCTTTCAAGTATAGGCACATGGGCAGCCTTGCGTACGTCGGTAATGCGGCCATCTTTGATGTCAACGGCATGTCCTTTGGAGGAGGTCTATTATTTGTATATCTGTGGAGAAGCGTATATTTTGCGCAGAGCGTGAGTTTCCGGACTAGAGTCCTAATGGCGATGGATTGGGGCAAGAGGACACTTTTTGGGAGGGGTGAGTTTTTTCCCCTCAAATTCTTTTCTAAATGAGAGCCAATAACTAACGACTTTTATTTTTTCCCAACACAGACTTGATGAACTTCTGATACCCATTTCTTGCGTGTAACTATCCATACCATTACCCCCCTTTTTTTTCTTTCCCCTTCCCCACAAAACCTAGACGACACATGCATATACGCTCCCTCTCTCTCTCCTAAACTGCTTTTTTTTTTGGGCTCTTTTTCTTAGTTTTAGTATTTTTCCCACTCCAATCAATTATTTCCCCCCCCCCCCCCTTGCCTCGCCTTACCTTACCTTCACAACCTAAAACTGCACACATATATATATAAAATTAAAAAAAATTAAAATAAAAAAATAAAAAAATTGAGAAGATATGTGGTCCACTTCTATATATAAAATTTAAACCAAAAAAAAAAATAAAAATCGAGAAGATGTGTGGTCCACCTCTATATATAAAATTTAAACCAAAAAAAAAAAAATAAAAATCGAGAAGATGTGTGGTCTACCTCTATATATATATATATAAAATTTAAACCAAAAAAAAAATTCTAATAATCCGTAAACACACGCACACAATTTCTTATATCGCTCTACCTACCTAATTAACTGGCCGGCTAACCCACTACTGTACCGCACCGCACACCATTCAAGTTCCCGCCCCCCCACCTCCGAACCCTCCCTTTTTTTTTCTTGGTAGGGAAGATGGTACAGGTATATGTATTTTTCTTCTCTCTCTTGTGTGTAGTATGTACATATGAATAGTGCGTGCGTGTGTATGTGCAAGGTTCTAAGCTGTCTGTGGGGGTTTTCGGGGGGGGGGGAAATATAATGGGGAAAAAAGAGAGAGAGAAAAAAAATAAAATTCGGCAGCTGAGTAGGAAATTTGGTATGCGTAAAGACATGCTGGATCAAAAATGAACTTGATGGGGGGAAAGGGCGGATAACGGGGAAACGCCGTAGAATGCAAGGGGGTGGGATGCCGTCTGGAAAACTGAGTTACGGAAAATATTTCCTTCTCAAATTTCCAACCACACTTTTGCCCTCCCATAAACAAAGAAACTCGTGGCCGTCATTGGAATAATCTTAATATACCCAATTCCCAGACCCACCCAGAAACCCCTCAGCCCCCTCTCGGCCCAAATTCTCCCCACCGTCTCTGCCATACCCAGTCTATGCCCATCCCCTACCGCACCGCCAACCTGCATCCTCCGTCTAATAACCTCAAACGGATACGATGCAGTCTGGCCAACCAGCCCGGCAAAACCACCACTCAGTAGCTGTGCCCACACAGTCAGTTGTGGGCGGTAGGTGTCCGGTGGCGAGGGGAGCGTGGTGTACTTTGCAATGCGAGGATCCCGCAGCCAGTCCCCAGCGGTGTCATGCGTGAGGAATGACATTCCAGCATACGGTAGCATTCCGCAGAGGGTGGACGAGAAGCCGCGGTAGAAATTAGCGAGACCAGTGCGTGGTGTGATTGCGCGAACGACGTGGATGGCTGTTGAAGAGAGGGAGGCTGTGGTTGGGGGGAGGGAAGATGTGGGGGCTGGCGGTACACCAGGGAGAGGAGGGTGCTCATGGTAGATTTTCCGGCAGATGGAGGTTAGTGAGGAGTGGTATTGAGACTTCGTCTCGAAAGCGAGCCGGACGCGAATTACTTCTAGGGGGTAGGTGCAGAATACTGAAGTGATGCCTGCAGTTGCGTAATACAACAGATTAGCATCAAGTCTTCCGGTTGCTGCGCGTATAGGGTCATGTACGGGCTAGCACACATACCAGCCATACTCCCGCTGACCAGTCGTCTCCACGGTGTTTCATGCAACTTATCCGGAATCAACACGGCCCTGAACTGCTCGTATGCTAGGAACTTCACTGCCGCATATGGAAATACGCGTAGCAGTGTCACCGAATGGCCACGAAAGAGCCCCCGGATGCCCTCCTGGTGGTATATGGTGTTCACGGCGCGCACAACGCCGAAGGGGTGGTTGGCATAGTTGTTGAATTGGGGATTTGAGGTTTGGAAGAGGATCTTGACGCGGTCAAGCGGGCCGACGACGGTTTTGGCCTGATTGAGAGGGATCTGGTCAATATTCTGGCTCAGGGAAGTGTTGGACATGAGAGATGGGGCACAAGAAGCAAGAGCGCCGTTCGATTTCGTCTTGCTGCCTGTAATCGCACCGACGGCCAAACAGCCGTTAGTCAAGGGGTGGAACGCACAGCGCAGCCCGCCAGGCCTCCGGCAAACCCGCTCCTCGCGATATAATCCAGGCTCCTTTTATTGTCGCTCCTAGCCCTCGCTGCTTTCGGCGCTTCAGGCTCCACGTCGCCCCTCCGCCGCTGGGGCATTATCGATTCATCGTCGGTGGGGCATATCGCTGGGTTTGGTCTGCCGAGCTGTTGGTGAATGCCTCGCTGGCTCGGTGCGGCAACCATCGCGCCTTCCGCGGCGGGCGGTTGGTGTTGGAGCTGCGGAGTGGTGGGTGGTGGTGGTGGTAGAGGGGAGACATGGCCTAGGAGCGCGGGCATTCCCTACCCAGCTTCAGGGGGCAGAGTAATACTGGTGGCGCAATTTCGGTGGGGGTGGAAGGAATGTGTGGTGGTGGTGGCCAAGACAAGTTCTCTACTGTGTATATTGTATTGTTTGTACGATATCGTGCGTGCACTCTGGACAGCGATGGGCGATTAGGGCATTGTGGCATACATGACGTTTTATGCGTCGGTTTTTTTTTGTCGATTTCTTTTTGATCTGCAGCAGCAGGGAAGAGCTTATTAGCCCGCCTATTGTCGGCCTTCGGTCTCGCCAACAAGCTCGGCTCTTCTGTGATGCCCGTGATTGATTGCTGTCTACAGTACGGAGGAGAGGAGGGAGGAAGGAAGGAAGGAAAGAGGAAGGATGGGAGAAGATGGAGGAGAGGAGAAGAAGAAGAAGAGGGAGAAGGAGGGTGTTGCAGTCTGAAGTACCTCGTGCTATGTATTGTTGGCAACGTGCTGCTCACGTGATCGCGTGGGTACAGTACATACATGTACTGTACATGTACCGTACCGTACAGTGCAGCACTGCGTCATTATCCTTGCCCGGGCAACGAGCGAGCGAGCGCTTATTCTTGTTGTGCCCGAACTTCTTCTGCTGTTCACTCTGCTTGCACTTGTATCCCGTATCTTGCAAAGTACCTGTTCACTACGAGCATTTGTACTAAAAAACGACATCCCTGCCTCATACCCTCCCACCCTCTCTCCTTCCGGCATGAGTGAGCTTTTGGACTTCATCCTGAACCGTGAAGACCAGTTTAGAGAGTAAGTCTCCAGGCCTGTTTTGTTTCTGCTGCGCTCGCTGTGGGGGCTACTCCGGAAACTGCTCACCGTTTTTGTTGAATGGCGTCAGCGCTCGGTTGCCTTCGCTCTACTCTGATTTTCGGCGTCTGCGCACAACGAATCCCGATGGGTACGCAATCAACATATCGGCATGGCGCGTCGCACTTGCCCATGCTGCACGAGAGGGCCTTATTCCTGCCCAGGGCCCGAGACGCGATCTTCTTGTTTTGAGGTTCAGCGGAGAGCTACAGCGAGCATTAGAGACGAAGCAGTGGGGCCAGCCCCTCGCCCTAGGTACAGTAATTGTTAGTGGAGAGGACATTGCTGCGTCTGAGGACAAGGATACAATCTAATCCTAAATGTGGACAGAATGAGGCAGTTGCGAGGAGGGAGATGTTCCCTCTCAAAGACTTTCTGGTCTCTACCGAGAGCATATACAATAGAAGCTGGGTCATCACGCCATGGCAGGCTATATCGTGGAGTCTGCGACAACTTGGTATCGTGGGTAGAGCTTCTCAGGCTGGCGACCTCTCGCTTGGGAGGTTTGTGGTATTGGCAAATGTTGAGGTACTGGAAAGCGCATGAAAGAAGCACTTGACGGGGCTAAGTTTTTTCTCAGGAGGCGGCAAATGTTATCAGGAAGCAGATGTCGGGTCGGACAAACAGAGTCGACCGGGTATTCTCCAAGGATATGTTCGCCAAAGAATTCTCTCGAGTCTTTGGTGGGATGGAAGAGCTCTCCGACTCAGACTTTGTTGTTCTCCTCACCTTCCTCGCCCGCGACAAACGAGAGATCGCTTTTGACGGCAAGGTAAGGACTCTTCATGACTGCGTGTAGAGTTATTTGCTAAAGCTACTAGACTATTAAATTCAAGTCACCTAGCGATTCCACCGTCACAATCACGACTGAGGATACTACAATAGCATCTCTCAAGTCTGTCATTGCGGATTTATCGCAGCAAATATCATCTCTCACTTTCCGCATTGATACCCTTTCCGCCGTTGCTCGAAATGCTGTCAGTAAAAAGAATCGGGTATCGGCACTCGCTTCCCTCCGCTCAAAAAAGCTCGCTGAGACGACGCTCAATCGGCGCTCCGAGATGCTGGCTCAGTTAGAGCAGGTATACACGAATATAGAACGTGCGGTTGACCAAGTCGAAATCGTACGGATCATGGAGGCAAGTACGGCTGTGCTAAAAGGCTTACACGCGGAAGTGGGTGGGGCTGAGCGGGTAGAGCAAGTAGTGGAAGAGCTACGAGAGGAGATGGTTAATGTGGGTGAGGTCGGGGAAATTATCGCTGAGGCTGGAGACCCAAGTTTGATCGTGGACGAGGAGGAGGTAGATGATGAACTGGAAGCTATGGAGCGGGAGGAGAAAGAGAAGAATGATGAAACCGAAGCCCAAGAAACTGCAAGGCGGCTCGCCGCCCTTGATAAAGAAAATATCGAAATCAAGGAGACCGCAACTGAGGGGGAAAAGCGGCGGCGGGAGAATGAGGAGTTGCAGAACAGCTTAGAAGAAAGTATCACCGCGTTAGGAGGAATATCGCTCGAGGAAGCCCAGGCGACGCCAACCAAACCCGCAAACGACGCTATCGATTGTACTACTCTCCCAGCGACCTAAATGGGATCACATACCCCTGCGGCCCCCATGGAGAATTTCGGGTATAAAATGTTAATTAATTAGCTTCTTAAAGGAGCTGTGGAGAATCCGACAATTCCTTCGCCGTCCGCGCGCGGTCGGTTCAACGGGGGGGCTTATCCCCGAGAATTCGTGCGCTACAGATAATCTATAAATGACCAACTAGACGACTAGTAACACGGGAAGCTGCTTCTTTTTTTTCTTTTTATTTGAAGTACTGTACAGGTCTTAGCGTTGCAGTTTTGCGTCTAACCATGCCCATCCCCCTTCCTCGCACCGGGACCGAGGATGTCCCGTGTGAGATTTCTGTTAAAAAGAGCCTCGTTGAAGCCTCTACGCTGGGTGCTTAGCGCGCGCGCGCGGGGGGGGTTTCGCATTAAGAGTGCCGTGTCGTCGGGGGTTGCACGATTCTCTTCTGCAACTGCTGATCTGCCTTTCGATTTCCTTCGTCTTTGGAGTCCGGGGCCCCTGAGATGATATTTTAGCCTGGGTCTCTATAAGGCGTCGTTAATTCCATAGGGGTATGCGATATCTCTTCGTTGTATCCGCTTAACGAAGTATCCGTCGGGGCGGCCTTCTGCGTAGTCTCCTGCTCTTCAATCTCTTCTGCTAATAGATTGAGGTCCTTATCTGTGAGACTCGGACTGTATGTTGATTCTGATCGACTCTGGGCTGGAACGTCGCCGCCTTCGCGCGTTTGCACTGTGCCGATCTCTTCAGGGGGCGTTTCGGTCTCTTGTGGGTGCTGGCGGGATGCCTTTTTTCTTCGTGCATTTGATATTAGCTTCTGGAACTCTTCGTCGTGGCTTTTTGCCCAGCCGGCCCCGTCAAAGTCTTTCTTCATCACGTCACTGCCCAGATTTGGGTGCACCAATGGATTCATCACAGATCCACCCTGACTCCTTTCCCAGGTGTCCAGGTCTTGTAGAAGTTCCCTCTTTGATTTTGGTCGTAGCGAGTCGCAGTTTGCATTCCAGAGATTGACCCATTCAGTATGACGTCTTTCCAGTAGCGACTTGGGGCCCATCGAGTTAAGCCCTAGCTCGGACATCTTTTTGCGGAGTGCATTTTCCTTAAGGATAGAATAACTCAGTTTCGGTAAGCGTTTGGGGATTTGAAGAGGTGTGGTTTGGAGAGTCCCCCTTGATAGAGTAGAAGACCTGGGCGCACGTCAATCTTTATAAAGTTAAAGCCATCTTGATTGAGCCTCACCTTGCTGCTGATTTATTCAGGTCAGTGGATTTTTCTGTTTCCCGTTCCCGTCCGCATCGGTCAAGATGTGTATATACGTTTTCTTCTTTCATCCGCTTGCTGCATATAGGACATGACACGAGGCCGTCATCTGCAAAAATTGAAACTCTTAGCAACTGTAGTTCTCATATTTAATGATATGTGTTTGGTCGCACAAGTCCCTACCTGGGTGGTCATAGTCCCCGCCGTCGTTATTAGTGTTGGTATGAGCTGAGTTCCGAGTAGAAGACCTGGTTTTCCTTGCCTGACTAGGCCGCTCCACCTGCTCCTCTTCGATTTTCATGTCATCTAGTTTGCGCTTCGTCGGCCTTCTCTCGCCAGCTTCGTTGTTACCTTGCCGGGCAAGCCTCATGACCCCGGGTCTCGCGGCCTGAAAGGCATCAACAATCTCCTGCAACGCCCAGTTTTTCCGCAGCTTTACCTCTTGCTCCGGCCCACGGCAAGTGGGGCATTTCCCTTCCACGGTCAAGCATCGTCGGATGCAGAGCGAACAGAAGGAGTGTGAGCAAGACGTGATGACCGGGGTGGTATAAAAATCCTTGCACACCTGGCACCGGAGAGCGGATTCTACGGTCGCGAGAGCGGGGAGGACCGTAGCTAGCCAGTCGGTGGAGTCGGAAATCTCAAAGGCATTCGCCATTTGGGAGGAAGTCCGCTTCAATACCCGAAACAATATATGCGGAAGGTTGCCACTGTTGAGTTGTGATGTTTGCTTATGTAATACGCGTTCTCGATGAAATCGCGTAAACCCAAAGGACAGACGTTCAATGAGGATTCAACATGGCTGCTAAATATAAAGAACACCTAGCTTCTGCTGTTATCAGCGATGGCTCTATTGTATGTTTACAAGGCAATCGCCTTTCTTGTGGCAGGTCTCTTATTCGACATCTGTAGGTAACCTATCGGTCACTAAGTAGGGACCTGAAAATTCATGTTAATGTGGCAAAGGAGTAAGTTCATTTATTTGTATGAAGGATTGAAGCGTGGAGACTTACCTCCCGTTGAAGGATGTTGTATGAGTTCCACCGCCAGCAATCCTCGAAGCACCCTGGGTCAATTCATGCAACATATCTATTGACGGGCGTTCGGCGAGCACCTGAAGCAGTAGTCCCTGCTAATGACGATGGCCTGGGAGCCGGGCAGAACGACTACATGCAGAGCAGCCCGTTCATGGGCAGTTCAATGCCAACCAGCGACGTCACAACAGAGTCACTTACCAAGAGTGTAATGCTAGTTCGTGAGGACGAACTTGATAGTATGTAGCCCAATTCTTACGGGTGGATATTTGATTGCGACCTGGTGACGGCGAATACTAACGGCTGTTATTAGGTGCAAAGGATCTCTATGTGGGAACCGTTTCTATCCACATATACAGCCTAGAGCCAAGTAGTATTAAGGTGGGTTGACCAGATATGCCATGCTGTGTTACCGGTTCTAAAGTCCGAGGATATAGAATCTCCAAATCCTAGAAGACTCAAATCGAGAGATTCTGGCAAAGTGCGTAAACGAGGACCCTTTAGAAGCGGGGAGAACTTATGGCACAATACAAAATCCATTCGTCAGGGTAGGAGCCTGAGCCTTTTTCGCTAGGGATATTTCTGCTAACACTACACTAATGAAGCGGCGGTCGAGGCAGCCAGGACCGTATACTCTAGGATCTGGCGTTGCGTCTCGCACCGTTGGAACGCGGACTGACACGAAGATCGAGAAGACGCAGTCGACCGCGGGAAGCCACAAGAACGGTCCCACAAAGGAAACTGAACCTACCCCGGCGAAACCCACAATTACTGAAAATGAGATCAAGCAAGGTAAAGTCAGTGTCAAGAAGCCCGTGTCGCTGAAGAGAGGCCAATCCGATATCTTTAAATCATTTGCCAAAAGCAAACCGAAACTCCAAAAGGAAGACACTGAGAGCTCTGTTGCTGCATCGCCTATCTCCGCTATGGAATCTGTAAGTACCTAGATCTAAAGTGATGTTATCATCTACTGACGAGCATTCGAGGCCCCCCAGAGCGACTTTGAAGATGGTATGTAATGTTGAACCTCTGGATAGAAGCATTGCTAATAATGTAAAGAACCTATGAAAGATGCGTCTGAGGAAGAGCAAGAGGAAGATTTCATTATAGCTACCGATCCAAAAAAGAGTACCAGTAAAAGTGGCGGGAGAAAGTCAGTAGCAGAACGCCAAGCAAGGCTTAGGGAGATGATGGAGGACGATGGTACGTGACCTCGACCTATGATGGGTGTATCGACGCGCAACCTAACTACATAAAGACGAGCCCATGGAGGATTCAGACGACGTCAAAATGGAAGACACTGAGGACAATAAAGAAACCGAAGCGAGTAGGCAGCCCGAGGTTGCGGAATCCCCTCCAGTAGTTTCCACCGGTGGTAGGAGGAGGGGGAGACGCAAAGTGATGAAAAAGAAGACAGTGAAAGACGAGGAGGGATATCTTGGTGAGAATTCTTCAAAACCGACCCACCTTCTACATGCTAATTGCTTGATGAAGTAACGAGGGAGGAACCTGCATGGGAGTCGTTTTCCGAAGCAGAGCCCGAGCCATCAAAGCCAAAGACAGCAACACTAACGGCACCCAATAAATCCAAAAAGGGCGCTAGCAAGCCTGGCCAAGGAAATATCATGACGTTCTTTGCGAAGAAGTAGCAGCAGCGATGGTTCGAAAGGCCGTGGGAATAGTAGCCCCAACCGGCAGTGCCAGTTGATGCAGGTGAAGCCCTTAGGCTGTGCTCCTGCGTAAGTACACTGCGCGAAATGCCGAATAGCGTGTTCCGGACAATGTCCTAGTGGCTTCCCCGAATTTCGAGGGGGCTGGTGCTAAAATGAGGGGCTGTGCGTGCCCGGGCAGGACCAGCGCAAGCTGATGTGGGATAGATTATTCACCAATACTTTTCCGCGCCCTGATTTCCATGGTAGAGCATCGAAGATGCTACGTATTGTGTAGTTGTCCGTCTTGGGGTTTGGTTTCGTCTTGAGACAAACCAGGGTTAAGCGGGCTTAGGTAAGACCCGCGACTTGTAGTCAATTGGTGTATTGCATCTTGTACGTACTCCGTAATATAAGAGCGTCAGTTGGGTCCCCGAGGGTAGAGTCGACCGCCGGCTCACCAACGGATACGCGGAATATACGCTCGGTATATGTATCGCCATCTTCCTTTGATTGACCGTCCCGAGCAACGCACCCCCCAACCTGCCTACACGCGCCCGAGGAGGTATACCAAATGGTTCCCGGTTTGAGACAGAAGTCGCTCGTCATGTTGCTGCGGGGAGTGGGAGCGACGGTCATAATCACTGGACTGATGTTCTATGCCGTTGAAGGTGGGGGCGGCCGTCAGGAGATCGTCCATGATGCCGTCCCCGAAGTTGTTCCCGAGACTGTGGTCACAAGCAATGATACCCGGGGTTGTCCAGAATATGGCTCCTACGCAGGTTATCCTCAGTACGGGAGTCCCGTTTTAATATACCCCAGTTAAGGGCGAACTTGCTCTAACGATAACGCAGTCAGCCCTTGGGGGATGGGCCCATGGCTCTCCCTTACCAGCGACCACACCCCGATTGCCGGACGTTCTCTTCCCCGCATATCGAGAAGGTCATTGAAGAACTCACCTCTCGAATGACAGATAAAGACCTTTCCCGCCTTTTTGAAAACGCTTTCCCGAACACTCTAGACACGACAGTGCGATGGCATGTCAACGACGTTCAGAGAAGGCCAAGGAAGCGGAAAAATCGTGGAGAAGGGAAAGAATGGGAAGGTGCCCAAAGTTTCATTGTCACCGGCGATATTGACGCAGAGTGGCTCCGGGACTCTACGAACCAGCTCGAACAATACCATGTGCTAGCGCAGAAGGACCGGAGTATTCACGACCTTATACTAGGAGCTATAAATACCCAGGCGGAGTTTGTCATCGCATCACCTTATTGCAATGCATTCCAGCCACCACCACCAAGTCACTTACCCCCCACCGGAAGACCAGTCGATAACGTTCACCCGGTCTATGACCCGGCAGTTGTGTTTGAGTGCAAGTATGAGCTTGATTCCTTAGCCCACTTCTTGGCCCTTAGCAGCAAATTTTATGATAGCACTGGATCCACTGCCTTCTTGACACCTAGCTGGTACGACGCTCTCGATACCGTCCTAACGGTCTTGGATGAGCAAGCAATATCTACCTTCGATGCGTCTGGAGGATATACCCCGAACACATACAGTTTCCAAAGAGTGACATCTACCGGGACAGAGACTCTTAGCTTGAACGGCAATGGAAATCCTCTAAATTGGGGCACCAATCTCGTTAGAAGTGCATTTCGTCCCAGCGATGATGCTACCATCCTTGGTTTTTATATTCCGGCAAATGCTATGATGGCGGTTCAACTCAAGAGAATCTCTGAAATTATAAGGGGGGTGGGCAATAATGATCTGGCAGACAACCTTTCCAATCGGGGAACGACTATCGAGAATGCGGTTTGGGAACACGGCGTGGTATCTCATAAGAAATACGGAAAAGTCTTTGCATATGAAGTCGATGGTTACGGCTCCTCGATCATCATGGATGATGCAAATCTGCCGTCATTGCTCTCCCTCCCGAAGTTGGGATTCCTGGATTCTTCGGACGAAGTCTATCAGAATACACGAAAGATGTTGCTCAGTAAAGAAGGAAACCCCTATTTTCTGAAGGGCACCAGCTTCCACGGTATCGGGGGTCCGCATGTTGGATTGCAGAACGCCTGGCCCATGAGCCTATTAATACAAGCGTTAACGAGCGATGACGATGTGGAGATAATGGAGAATCTGGGGTTGGTGAAAAATGCTAGCCGGTTAGGTTTAATCCACGAGACTGTCGACGTTGAGTCGCCTTCATCATACACCCGTAAGTCCGTTACGCGTCTAGTAATTAGTAGCAATAACGTTACTGACAGCAAACAGGTAGCTGGTTTGCATGGGCGAATTCTTTATATAGTGTCGTTATACTAGATCTGGCTCAGCGCAAGCCGCATTTGCTATTTGGGGATGGTGCGGAGCCTTATATAATAGCATAGGGGATTTTCATACTAGTATCGGTGTATGATTTGCTTGTCGGTATTATTGCGGGGTTGTACTTGTACTCGCGGTTCGTGGAGTTACGGGGCTTAGTTTTATTCCAAAGATCTTTTCTTTATTCCCCCCCCCCCCCCCAAATCGATAGATTTCCATCCCCCTAGAGTTGAGCAACTCCTCACGCTCACTCACTCTTACTCTTACTCACTCTTACTCTCACCCCCCCCTCTCTCTCTCTCTCGCAATCTCAACCACACAGGAACCGACATAGAATTAGACAGTCAGTTAGCGCAGCAAGCCTACCTCCCCCCGGCGCAAAGACCAAACCAATTGAACGCGCTATACACATACACATATATATCTTAAAACAGTCTCTTAGTGATTTAGCGTCCAAAAATACTGAGGGTTTTCGTCCCTAAATTTTAAGGTTCCACATGACTCTTTTCGGAATAACTTCTTGCCGCCCTACTCCCCCGCTAAGTGTCCATTTCATTCACTTGCTCCCTCCCACTCCCTCACTGCTCCCTCACTGCTCCCTCACTGCTCCCTCCTGCTCCCTCCAGCTCCCTCCCTGCTCCCTACTCACCCTCTGCTTCATTTTGGGCTCCCTACCCTCCAGCAACTTTAGGCGATCCCGAGAAAAGAAACTATGAAGAGCCCATTCTGGTTCCCGATGATGGATCCTAATGCTGGAGTAGATGATGAGCCGTCTTCATGCAGTACTAGTCTGGGAGTGGTGGGGCTGCCTTACTCTTGTTGCCTTATCTTCTCTCTCTCTTTTCTTTCCTATTTCTTTCTTCCCTACTGCCTTCTTCATAGTTCCTAATGGTGAAAAGAAGTGCTGCCAAATTCTGGGATGACGCCGAGGCAAAGACCGGCTGGCGGAATGGGCCCCGCCTAGACCCACCAAGTCCTACACAAAGTCTACGTCCGAGGTCTCCGGACGGCGATAGCGGGCTCACGTCGGTGCGCAATCTAGGCATGGTCTCACGGTGTGGAACGTAGGCAGTAGTTAGATCCTCATAGATTAAGAACCGATCGCTGGCCTTCTCGTGAGGCCAGCGAGGCGACTACATACACGATGTGTGGCTTTTGGCAGACCCCATGAGTTACTCTGCTACCGGGACCTCAATAGGGCGAACAGCCGTAGACCTACATTGGATACCGGCACGCCGAGGCATTGAAGGTAATGAAAGAGCCGGTATTGCAGTAAAAGAAGCAACGGGCTGGAAAAGGGTCAGGAAGGGGAATGGCAAGATGAAAGAGGGGATACAGGCGTGACGGCAGCTAAGCTACCAGAGCTAAAACAACTGCAAGCAGCGGCAAACAAGGTTATCCGGAAGATGACGCAAAAGGAGTGGGAAACAGCATGGGACAATGAGACCAGAGGGCGAGACTTGTACAAGATTGCCTCTAGACCAACGAGAAGCATCCTCAAGCTGCATCAGGGGCTAAGCAAGCCGCTAAGCTCCACCCTGATACAGATGCAAACAGGCAGAATAGGCCTACGGCACTACTTGTACAGCAGGAACGTGCCAGACATCGAGAGTGACAGGTGTGGGTGCGGAAGAGGCTCACAGACGGTGGCACACGCCCTGCTAAATTGCAGATGGTATTCGCAACTACGAGACGCCTTATGGCGGGAGGAAGACAAGGACGGGAGGAGGAAACGCATCACGAAGACCAACCTGAGGGTTGACACGGGTAATTAACCAAATAAGAATAGTTTAAAGTCGAGGGTTTTTTTTTTTTTTTTTTTTTTTTTGCCCACGGGTGCAAAGAAACTCGCTAGATCAAGATATATATATATATATATATCAATCTGATTGCCAACTGTAGGGACTCTCTTTCTCACCCAGAGAACCAGTACCCGTCCTGTGGTTTTTCGACTAGACCTGCGCTGAAGGAGCAATGCCCTTGGGAGACAACTCCCCATTGCAGTGGTAAGAAAGGGGCATCTACATTCTCACTTGGTAGTGAATGACAAGCGGCGCTGATGGCGGCGCTACACCCGCCCGCCAACGGGATCCCGGCAGGGTACCTCCGAAATCCCATGCCAATACCACCAACTACGGCTACACTGCCTGCAATGATCACAAAGATGATTGCAATGCAGGAATACCCACAAGTGGAGATGGAATTTGCTAGGTCCTCTTCACCATTCCGTAAGTTCCATTTAACTCGGGCCAAGAAGATACTTTGTGACGCCAGCCAGTGCAGTGTGCCTGACAACGCTAGTAGCGGCAAAGCGTATGTGTAGGGGAGTTGTAGATAGTAGGTAGACCGCTGCTTGCCGGACGGAGAGGTAACTCGCAAGTGTTTCCGTTGGTGGGCGAATCGACCCCATTCGTC
Source organism: Geoglossum glabrum (assembly GCA_021527465.2). Lineage (NCBI taxonomy): Eukaryota > Fungi > Ascomycota > Geoglossomycetes > Geoglossales > Geoglossaceae > Geoglossum > Geoglossum glabrum. The sequence goes on from JAJDFE020000089.1 coordinate 31,079, forward strand.
GGCATTGAGCATACAAGTGAAAATTCCATTGTAGGTCAGATACAAAAACGACAAGACGCCTTGCGGAGCGTTCGCGAGTAGGACGTTTGTGAGCAGACCTCCTGGACCACGACCAGTAAGGCCGATCTTCACCAGAGAGTCCGCTGTAACGGCTCCAACACCAATATTATAGATGGCCATAAAGCTTGACTTCTCTGACGGCAAGCCCGAGATCCCTGTAGCAAGCAAGTAGCCTGCGACACCAAGCGTTGTGGTACACCTGTGTCTCGGAGGAAAAGGTTCTTAGTTTGCGGTTTCTTTCCTAGCCAAACAGGATCCGCAAAACTTACAGGACGTTACAGAATAGCCACCTCTTCAAGCTTGCGGCCTTAAACCAGAAGTTCCGTACAGGTTTATATATCTTCGGAGTCCCGCGTTTCTCCCATGCACCTTTCAAGATATCAGTCTTGGTTACAAGGCACATGCTTCTAGTGGACGTGTCCGGAAACTCCATGAAGGACGAAACGGCATCGCCCAAAGTGACCAAGGTCGGGGTTCTCTCCTTCCAGACAGCCAGACCCATGGTGACTGCCTTTACTAGATTGCAGAAAATGACTATAATCATGATGTAGAGACTGAATTCGAGTTTGCATTTCTCCTCGACTTGCTCGCTTAGGCAGTAGTCGATCTCCCCTCCATAGCCCAGACTGTAGCTTTGACAGGTACTGTCTAAGCAGACAGAAGAACTGAAGTCACTCTCCGGATAGGGTTCGATAACCGAGAAGAGGGGGTTTGAAGAGTTGTGAACCGTACTGACTATAACCACGTCCCTTCTCGAGGTTTTGAATTCTGGTTTGTAAGCCTTAACGCAATCCTCCTTTTCGAGCCTTTGAAATGTGCTGTTCTTGGAGACAGTCTTGTTGAAAACGTCACTGACGGTAGGCTCGTAGCTAGTATTATACAGCCCACCGTCAAGAAATTCCGGTGCCACTATCAAGATCGCATGCTCATTCGCTGCCAGGGTTGAGAATACAGCGGAGTTATACCTAAACGCGCCTTAGTCATCATACCGTGTTCGGGGAGGATCGCTCACATGAGATGTAGAGGTACAGAACTCAATAGAAGAAACCACCACATGACTTTCCTGCGTCGGGAAATCTTCCATAAATTCCTCACACTTGGCAATCCGATATCCATCCAGTTCTTCTTTGAATGCTGCATGTCGATATCCGCTCGCGTAGGTGCGCTCAAGGTTTGCATGCAGTAATTGCTTGCACTGAGTAGAATGCTGCTTAATACGTTTATTGCCAGATGAAGCCATAAACTCATATTCTTTGTCTTGAGACACGCTCCTTTATGGAGTGTTCCCAGGCCATCTTTGTCCACGGGCGTCTTGGAGACAGCCCAGATGGTTAGGCCGAGATTGACGAGGAGCACTACCAGAGCAAGAATCGCACTTGCCGTAACACCGACTCTCCAGCCGGAAAAGTTCTTCTGTTTCCAGGATTTTCTACTATAGATAGAGGTACGAAGGGGTGTTGCAAACCTCTTGTGGAGGAGAGGAGAGGAACCCGAGGTAAGAGATGGAGGTTCGGCGGATTGAAAAGATTCCTGTGATTGGTGGCTGTATGGCCGGTGCTCCTGCCAACTGCTAATTGTTTCCCGCGCATTAGCACCCAGATCAAAACGCTAAAACGAATACGAGAAACGAACCGGTTTAGACTCTGCATTCCGTAGTCTAACCCGCGCCAAGCACCCAACTCATACTCGAGCGGCGGGCCCTCACCTAAGAGTGGGGTCCACCGCTGATGTCCCTGGTCGAAAGGGTTATACATTGCAAGGGCCGCTATCGAGCAGGACTAGTGATATCGCCGTCGGCATTCAGGGGAACGAGGGCCCGAATGTTTGTTGGGACGGCCGCCAGCCGCTACAAATCGACGCCTGGGCTGAGCGGCCATGTAGACTACAATAATGGCGGGGAAGTCTACCAACACGTTGCTTTTTTTTTCTTCTTTTCTTTTCTTTCGCAACTCCTAATCTAGTATTGCTCACACAGTCATCGAGCATTAATGCAAAATTTAATTCATGGTGCTCTAAAGGATAGGGAACTTTATAGCAATGACAGCACCGGTAGCAAAGATATCTAGACTGTTTTTTCGAGTAGCCCAATAGCAACACGCAGCCTTCCTTCCTTCGCCGGACGATCCCCAGCTACGCTCAGTTCCAACTGGCGGAGTAGGAGGCCGAGATTTGGATCTATAAGCCATTTTCTGGTCACTAATAGCTCATAACTGTGAATGTCCATAAAATGACTTACTAGAGAGGTCTGAGATGTCTGCGGGAGTTGCAGGGAAGTTGGGAAGCGGTGTGTTGTCCGCATACGAGTGCAGTACCGCAAGGGGCTGTTCCGGGCGAGTGATGCTACTGTTTTGGAGCCTAGAAATGTTGTTTGCTCTTCTATCACAAGTCAAGTTAAAGTTAGTAAGTACAAGTTCTCGAATCAATGGTGATGGGTCTATACTCTGCTTTCAAGCTGTGTTCAAAGCGTTGTTCAAAGCGATCGAATCTCTGGTTCAGCTGCTGAATTTCCCGCAAGACAGCGGCAAGTCCACCGATCGCTGTGTTGCCCATGAGAGCAACTTGGTCGCCGAATTGGTGAACCGCTTGTGCCGCGACAGCGAAATCTGGTTGTTGGTTTGCCATGAAGAAAGAGGTAGGGCGGAAATGCGCTTCATCGGGTCATGCCGCTTTAGATGGGTGACCTGAGCTATGAAATCGGAGTCTGCAAGTAGGCAGCAGGTGGTAATGGCTTGGGACAACAAGAAAGAAATCTGCCCCGTACGAAACAATAGTGGGCAACTAGAACTACACCCGAAGGGAGCCAGAACAGGCTCCATGCCCAATATTGTTGAGATATGCCTCGCCGCCGCGGAGGCAATGCCGTGGACACGGCATTGCCACGGATATGGTGTTGCCGTGATAACGGCAACGCCACAAACACGGCATTGGAAGCGTCGTCACACATGTGCGACGCGGGAACAATAGTTGAGACTGGTGTAGGTCTCAGGATTAAGATTACGGAGGCTGGAGGCCTCCTAGGCAATGCCGGCGTTGCCAGCAGGACAACTATAACTAGAGGCGGGGCCTCGTAGTTAGAACAGTAGTCAAGTCAATAAATAAGTTTTGCTGGCGAAATAGGTTTTGAGCCCTAACCATTGTTTATATTGTAACTACGCTGTGACCACTGTTCCTTACAAGCACCTTAGCAACCAACCAGAATACCACTGCGCCCAACACCTTGATGTCTTGGGCTTATCTAGGGTGGAGAGGCAATGATTCAGGGTGGGAAGGTATTCACATTCGATTGATGTTGGGCGCAGTGGTATTCTGGTTGGTCGCTAAGGTGCTTGTAAGGAACGGTGGTCACAGCGTAGTTACAATATAAACAATGGTTAGGGCTCGAGACCTATTTCGCCAGCGAAACTTATTTATTGACTTGACTACTGTTCTAACTACGAGGCCCCGCCTCTAGTTATAGACGTCCTGCTGGCAACGCCGGCATTGCCTAGGAGGCCTCCAGCCTCCGTAATCTTAATCCTGAGACCTACACCAGTCTCAACTATTGTTCCTGCGTTGCACATGTGTGACGACGCTTCCAATGCCGTGTTTGTGGCGTTGCCATTATCACAGCAACACCATATCTGTGGCAATGCCGTGTCCATGGCATTGCCTCCGCGGCGGCGAGGCATATCTCAACAATTGATGCTATCTTGGGTACGATGAAGAGAGCCTTGATGATGCTCCCTTAGGTTTTGGCCCTGTTGGAGTTCCAAAAAAAACTACTATAGTCGGTTAAGTAATAGTGATGGTGATAACGCTAGTTCCCAAGCGCAAGACTACACCAGCGACAACCTTTCAAGCCAAAAACTAGTAAAGCAGAACTTCACAGGAAGTGCGAGGGCAGCAATCAAGCCACTGAGGAAAATCAAAATATCCCGCGGGTTGTGCTTACAACCATTCTGTGGGGTGGTGGTGGCCGCACCATTTTCAGGGTGGTCGCAATACCGAGAGCCAAAATGAAATTATGAGATCCGTTTGTGAGCAGGATATTAACCTTCTATCAGAATAGATGGTTATGTATATGAATTCGGATTTTCAATTTGTCCTGACCCTTTGAGGTCACAGTCAGACTCAGCAGTCGCATCGATAATAGTTTGTATCCTACCACGGCTTCCACCCTCATTGTTCACCTTAATCGAACTTCGCCCACTCTAAGCGTGACTTGTCCTATACCAGAATATTTAGGGCGCTTAAATTTTGGTCAAAGTCCCTCTGTAGACATTATCCTCTTGCTAATCTCCAGATGTTGTAATGCACCCTTTCATACTAGACAGATTTCCTGGCATTTCCCTTCCTCCCACCTTTCCCCAAACATGATTCCATGGATGTACGCATCACCGACAAGCCGCCAGTTCTCTCCGTCTGGCCTGATGATCAAGGGAACTTTCCCACCTTTGAAAAGCGCGACCCGATCTTTCTTCTCTACAGAATCCGGAGCAAGCCCAATATATCCCTTCTTGGTTCTGACAAATTTCCTACATGCAGTCGCCCTGATGTAGTTAAAAAATTCCGGCTCAGGATCACCAGCTCCAATCATGCCAAGGTTGAGAGGACACCGATTTCCGTGTAGATGGAACAGGCGATGGAACGACCATACCCACTCGAAACGGAGATAGAGATTGCGGTGATACGCTTCCCCACGCGGATTGTAGCCTGCCTGAAGAGTCTGGTACCATGCATCTATCATGGGTCCGCCAGTGACATAAGTTTCTGAGGAGTCAACGCAAGCTGTATTCTCCCAGTTAAGCAAGGTCTCATGATTGCGGTAGCGGAGATGATCCGATTCGGCAGCCGATAAAGGCGTTGTGTGGGGCTCCATGCTGCGTGATACCGCATTTACTTCGTCGACAATTTGACCGACAAGGTGTAGTTCCACGTCGTATAAAAGCGCAGTTGTCCCGTCGATAATTTGACCGACAGACTTTAGCAGATTTCCAGCAGATACTCGTGGTTGAAAGGTTCGATGTCCTCCAGCAGCGCAAAACTGAGGGGCCCTATTCGTTCCATCTTCGAAGTCTTGAAGAGTCAACGGTTGTAGTCGCCAACCCCGCATCGCCCAGTTTGGAACCCAAGAAGGGTAGCCTGGTGGTCGCTCTCCTCTCCCTTGAGGGAAACTTAATACGTCCAAATTGGAACTCTGGTTCATCATCCCTTTTGCAGCACTGGTATATATCATTTGGGTATCTAGGTTGTAGTTCGCATCCATTGAAAAATCTGCAATCCCCAGCAGTGCAAATATCTTGTCCCTTGGATCAGTGGCCTGGAAAGTAGGGTACCGAAGCAACAACGTTAGAAGATCCTTTGACTCTCCTTGCTGAATGTCAAGTCGTGCACGATATATGCCAGTAACATTTGCTGTGCAAGAATCCCGGTTCGGCCCTATCAGCCCCGCGAACAGCATGAAATGGACAAGTCGTTCAAGATAATCCCAGTTGACTGACCTGGTTCCGCAGTGTAGCTCAACGACTGTTGCAAGAGCGACCTCTTGAATAATCCACATCCGCTGGAACCAAGGACGTTTGATTAGCTCTGCTACAGCTCTCCAACAGGGATCCTCCACTCGAGGGATACGAGGAAGAATTAATGCGATAACGTCGGGGTTTCGCAGGTCGCGGGGATCCTGAACGCCTATTTCATTCGGGGTTGGTGTCACCGCTTCAATAAATCGCATTGCCAAATCACTGCCATCGGCTTCTTCTCCAAGCCAGACAATGACTCGCCGAGCTTGTCGGTAGATCATCCGCATCAAACTGACCTGATGACCTTTCTCTTCATCATTGGACTGGTTAATACAGATTGCATCAGCCCATAAAACGCGATGTGTTGCCGAAAGTCGAAAATGTCTCAAAGCCGTGTAAAGGCTCTTAGTGATATCAAGTCTTCCGTTATTGCATGTTATTGTAATTTTGTCGTTGGGATCACCCCAACAGTAGGAGATGGCTTCGAAATCAGGATGGGTTGCTAGCGAGACCTCCCCGATTCGACATTCTATGTCTTGGCTTCCATGGTCGGGGAGCAACTCAAGGAGTCGAATTGTGCTTGGTGTACCGTCGAGTGGTAGATATCGAAAGTCTTCCATATTGTTACCGTTATGTATATAGAATAAGGGGCTAGATCAGAACGAATGGATTGAGCTGGATACTCTACTGCGTAGAATTAACGCCTTCAGGTGTCCTTATATGCTGCCGAATGCTACAGATAGATCCTGTAGCAATCTGCAATAGGGGGTTATCGACACCGGAACCCCTGACTTCTACTCGACCGTACTCCTATTGTGTTCTAGAATCGATAACAAAAGCAAAACGAGCGTTGAATGATAATAACATAACGAATAGCAGCTGGTTGCTGTCATTGTGGCGCCCAGGTTCAGGCCGAAATTACTCTTCCAGATACTCCAGCGGCTCGATTACTCCGACCACCTCCCATGCTCTAGCTTTCAGATCCAGCCGCCTTCATGCTCTAACCGCTGTGGAGGCAGATCCTGAGCCCGGGCGACTAGCTAGAATTCTTGGCGCGGGTAGCTTACCTACACGAACGAGAGCATTGAGCATACTACCCACCGGCCCCGATACTCTCCACAATACTCTCCACAGTACGCACTTTGCGAAGTGACGTTCTCGACGAGCGGCGTGCAACACATATGCATGCCCTCTCCGCGCCCCCCCGAAAAATAAACCCCCCAAAAGGGGAAAACGCGTAATTCCGCAAGACGGGGGGAATAAAAAGGGAAAAAGAGGTCCTCAGCGATAACTTTTCTCACCGTGATGTTTCAAAATTCTCCACATCCTCTTTTTATCTTTTTTTTTTTCTATTAGCTACTAACTAATGTACGTTGACTTACTTGACCGACAAAAAAGAAAAGAGAGATTTTTTTTGGGGAAAGATTCCCCCCTTTTAATTCCCCTCCCCACCCCCCCACCCCCCCGGCAACCATGTAGTGATATAGCAATAGCATGACGGGGATTAGAGAGGTTGATGAGCTTGGCGAAAACTGAGAACGGTATCTGATGGCATGGGGGCGTGAATTCGGTGGGTGGTAGGTGTTGAGTGCAGCGGTATTCTTGTTGGTCGCTAAGGCGCTTGGGAAGAACGGTGGTCACAGCGTAGTTATAATATAAAACAATGGTTAGGGCTTAAGACCTATTTCGCCAGCGAAACTTATTTGATTGACTTGACTACTGATCTAACTACGAGGCCCTGCCTCTACTTATAGACGTCCTGAGAGCAACGCCAGCATTGCCTAGGAGGCCTCCAGCCTCCGTAATCTTAATCCTGAGACCTATACCGGTCTCACCTATTGTCCCGCGTCGCACATGGGTGACGACGCTTCCAATGCCGTGTTCGTGGCGTTGCCGTTATCACGGCAACACCATATCCGTGGCAATGCCGTGTCCACGGCATTGCCTCCGCGGCGGCGAGGCATATCTCAACAGTAGGAGTGGCTAATGATAGGATAGGGAGCTTACGAACATGACGAGGAGAAGAGTGGTGAGTGCAGGAAGACGGATAAAGGCAAGGATAAGAAAATAAAAGGGGGCAATTCCTGGTACCCTTTCCTTCCCTTTTACCTGCTGTTGAAAAAAAGATACAAATAAGAGCAACCAACCCTGTGTGTTTGTCCCTAGGAAAGTGAAGTTATGGTGAAACGAGAAAAACACGGAGGAAAATACATATAGGGAGAACAACCGTCCTCTCGAATGCTGGTTTTCCTACCTCGTTACCCCCCACCTACCTTCCCGCCCCCCCTCGGCGCAATCTCTCAAAGGAAAAGGGCAGAGTATGGCGCAGAGTAATAACCCTGAACTTGGCAGTCACGATAGGAAAAGACGGTCAATCGGTCAGGCGGCATTTTCCTTTAAGAAAAAGAATATTGACAAAAAAAGCTTTAAGAACCCCCAGAAGAAAGACCCAAATCCCCGATGATGGGTAAAAAAAAAGGGGGTATCTGCAGCAAATATAGAACAGAATGACACTTGTCCCCAATTACCATGTTTGACTGACACTTTTCTGCCATCTAAACAACCTCATTGTCTTTCTACTTTCCTTCTCAGCATAGCCTTGAAATTCGTAAAAAAAAAATGGGCGACTGAATTGGCAGCTTCTCGGATAATGGAGGGACAAGTAGAGGGCGTTTAACAAGAATCGCAAACGGGCAGCTATGAGCGCGTGAGGAAAAGCGAGCATTGTCACAACCCTTTAGGTTTTACACCATCATGTCAGTTCTCGAAAGGTCTATCGTCTACGCTTTGGCTCCACATCTGTGTACTGACCTGGGGGTCCCCCCCTTCCATTTGCCCCATTGACTCCCTCGGCGAACGGAAATTGAGGCGCTCCTGGACCTCCACCGCCGTGGCCACCAGGGCCAGACATACCCATAAAGTCGTTCGGTTGGAATGGAAGTGGAGGATAGCCGCTGGGTGGGCCATTCATCCCGTTCATGGCAAAGAAGCCTGGGGGTGGTGGCAGGTTGGGTGGTGGCATTCCGGGGATCTGGAAGGGCAAACCAGGTGGGGGTGGAAGGAATGGCGCAAATGGTGGGCCACGTTGTGCGTTGAGGCCTGGCGGTGGCGCTATTTGGCGGTGATGTGATTGCGGGGCCCCAAGTGGGTTGTTTGGCCAAACTTGCGGAACGTTTTCAAGACCCGGGGGTCGCGAAGGGGGTCCGTTTGATTCTCGAGGGGCCTGATGCATCCCGGGTCTCTGGAAGCCGGTTATTGACGGATCGTCAAACATACCCCCTCCTTGATTTAGTCCCTGGTGTAACTTCCCTCTTGGCATGTCTACTAGACCGGTGGAAATTTGTGGGGGCGGCGGTAGGCCCTGAGTATTCCCAAGTAACGATTGTCCAGAGAGTGACGGTAGCTGAGGCGGTCCTGAAATAGGACGTGACTGTTGCATAAGGCGGAACAAGAACTCACTATCCCGGTTTTGAGGCTGGCCACCTGCTTGGGGGGATTGTGGACCCAAAAGACCCTGGATACCAGCTGAGTTTCGAGCACGGGGTGGATATGGTTGGTCTTGGTTTAAGGTGTGATATCCAAGTGCTTGGCCTGGCGTGGGACCCTGAACGGGCGATGAGACTCCTGTTGAAGCTTGCGAGTGCGATCTGTCTTGTATGACAGGTTTCTGGGTAATTATACTCATTTGCTGAACACATGGGACCGTGTCAATACTTGTTCCCCCTAGCATTTGTAAGATTCGTTGGAATCCTTCCTTATCCTCCGTGGATGAGTCTTTGCTCAATCCAGGTGGTGGGGAAGTATGCGGTAGTGGTGCGTCGACTTTCCCACGCCTTTGGAGCTCTTCTTGCGGTGAGAAGAAGGACGTAAAGCGCGACTTACCAACGGTCGGCCTTGATACTTCCTTCTTGGAGGAAATACGAGATATGTCTGGACCTGATTCTTCGCTGGAACGCTTCGGCTCGTTCCACAGACCGAAGAACTTGTCTTCAGATGTTTCTAGGACGAGTGGAGTGTCGAATTTCTGGCCTGAAGGCTCAGTTTTTTGGGTGGTGGCTTCTGGTGTCCGTTCACTAACCGCCTCTTCTTCAGTGGGGACTTTTTTCTTCTCTTCGGGCGGAGGCGCATTGCCGTTGCCGGCCTTCATGCGCTCTTTCCAGCGCTGAAATTCTTCCATTGTGTGGGACTGCTTTTTCTCATGAGTCTTGCTCTCATCGCCGCCCGGTGAATCCATCCACTCAGGACGGTTCTCGGTCCGGCTACCTCTGGCCCAGTCTCTACTGTCTCCACCACGCTTGTCCCTCCACTCGCGCTCCCTGATGCTGTCTTTATTTCCTTCGACGTCTTTAGAGTTGTTAGAGTTCTCGTTGTTGTTGAACCATGTAGGCTCATTCCGCCCCCGCCCAGTCGGATTTCGGCGCGCTGGGTCCTCCTTCTCATGGTCACGCTCTTTTTCTCGAATTGAATTTTCGAATGGTCGAGTTTGGCGGTCCTTGTTGTCTTTTCCGTTGTCGCGGTCCCTATCACCGTTCCTCCGACTAGTCCGTTCATCATCCTCCTGACCGAAGCTCCGCCGGGGCTTTACACTCGTCCAATCGTCTCCATCTTCTCGAGCACCGCGCCGAGCGCTCGTGCCCCCGGGTCGGAAGTCTCCAGTTCTGCCTCCAACCCCATCTCGGTCCTTGAAGATCCTCTCTCGGAGGTTATAGAGATCCGTCCGAGAGCCGTCTTCATCATGGTTAGAGAAGGACGGTCTGTCGGGAGAGTCAAAAGGCTTGTTGAAATTTCGTACGGATGTAGCGGAAGCGAAGGAAGTCTTGGGAGGTCCAAGGACAATATCTTCGGGGACTTGTGTCATAGTTAGCTGCTTGTAGAGTCAGAATCTAAGGGGGCTAGGACATTGACATACTGGATGTACGTGAGATGTGGCGACCTTGGTCGAATATTGATGGCCTCCGAGCAGGAAATTCATTGGAAAACGACGACTCATCACCCTTATTATTCGACGATCCCCGCTTGATCCTTTGGCTTTGGTGGTTTTGAAGTGTCTGTTCTTGGGAACTTGAAGTAATTGTTAGCAAAATAGGATGGGCGGAGGCAGTAGCTGCGACGAGGACATACCCCATCCACTCCTCTGGTGGTGGCAACCCATCCGGCTTACGCACTAGTGGTGAATCTCGAAGCCGAAGGAGCTCTTCGGCTGTATATTGTCGTCCCATATTTCGCTAGGAAGATAGATTTTACGCTGGTAGTGAGGTCAGCCAATGGTTGTAGGCCGTAAAATAGTTTGTGTGTCAGAAGGTTGGTGCGGAACACAAGGTGATTGTGCTCGCTGCGTAGAGGGATAGAGCGAGTGAAGAGGCGTTGCGTAGGGTACAGCAAGTATCTTCTACGACCTTCGATATATGAGATGGTGGGGCTGCCTTGTGGTGTCGATTGGTGCAGGGCGATGCGGGCGATGTGGACCAGAGTCTGCCAGCCAAAGCTCCAGGCGAAGCAGCGACTGGTGGTTGTGGGTCGTCTTTCCCGCAGAGAGCGTGTGTGCGAGTGGGCCACGGAGGAGCGTAGGAGGCTGTGGGTTGAAGGAGTCTGGAATGGGCAGATTGGGTAGAGTGGGTAGAGTGGGCAGAATGGGCAGAATGGGTAGAGTGGGTGGGCTGATTCGTGGGGATTTTTGCTCCATAAACCGATGGTTGAATGGAGGGAGTCGAATGCTAGTTATCGGCTGCCGGCGTGCGGCTTTTGCTGCGGCTTTGCCTGCACTCTGCACTGCTCTCAGCAGCGCGCTACGGGCGACAATCCGGGACACAGGTCAAGTGCCCGCAAGAAGGGCGGGGCGGGGCGTGACTGACAGCGACAGCTCAACGAAGACGGCACCGCGAGCGGGCACTTCGCGTTTGGGCGGGATCTTTGCCTGTTCGACTGGAGGCTGATTCTGCGCTGGCATGGGAGGGTTGCGTTGCTTCAAGCGCCGACTCGGTAGCAAGGTGTAGGGAAGGTATGCTGCATGTACCTGTATGTACCTGTATGTATCTGTGTGTGTCTCTATGTACTGTACTATGGCATGGTATGTACTCTGTACGGCTGTCTTGTGCCGGGTACATTGAGTACATTGTACCATTGTACCTCTTGCATTGTGCCAGGTAACAGGCAAAGTGGCGCTTGTCGCGGCAAACTGCCTCGTTTCTCCACCCACCTCCCGCTGGTTTGCCACTCTGCCTACATGCTCTGCCTGTACAGAGTACCCCGCATAGTGACTGGCCGTCTACATGCACACGCTCTATTCTACGGAGTGCCGACTAGCTACACGCCAGTCTGTTCAATCATCATCTCCACTCGCGTGGCCATCGATCCCGTGCTCCACGCATCAACGTGCTCTCGGTTACATGTCTCGTAGAGCCGCTTTGCCAAGCGCCTGAGCGTGACATCATTGCCGTCTCCGCCTCTCGTGTGCAGTTGGACCGCGATCCAGTCCATCACTCCTGCCCGTGTAATGAGCGTCGTGCTTCCGCCCTCAATGTCTGTTGTCGCCAACAGAATATCGAGGACTTTGGCCTTGAGGCTTCTCGGTAGGTACGGCGACCAATACAGCGAGCAGAGATGCTCAAAGTAGTGGTTGCGACGATACATATTTAGATCCTATGTGCGGTGTGCAAAGTTGAGTATTAGTGCCCCTGCAACTGGAAGTTTACTGACCGGATATCGATCCACTTACCTCTACGGTTCGAAGTCCAGACACAAGATTCTCTAGCATCCAGGAGACCTCCTGGTAGTGGCAGCCGTCCACAGTGGGAGCTTGAAGCAATGTCGTATGAAATAGAGGCATCTTCCCTGGGTCCCAAGCGGGGCCTAGCAGTAAAAACTCATTCACCTTGGGGTATAGACAATGTAGGGGATCTGACTGGACCAATAGAGCTCTTGCTGCGAAGATGGCTAAGGGTGTTGGCATTCTATTCTTGTCGATGACACCTTTTGCCGTATGGGCGAGCGCTCTGATAAGAAGTACCGCACCTCCCTTCTCGGGGTATTTTGAAATCTGCGAATTGTAAGTCGGGTTGAATGACAATTCGTCCGATCTCCACTTACCAGCAGCTTCGCGACGAGCGCTTCTAAAATCCTCAAGGCAATCTTTCTTCCGTTTAGATCAGTAGAACAGAGACCCATCACGATAAATCCTACACAGCCACTTTCAATAGCTTCATGAGAGTCAAACAAGTCGTCCTCGTGGTGAATCCAATCTGCGATGACGTTGTAGAGGAAGAAGTGACTATATGTATCTGAATAAATGTTATCGACATTTCCAGCGTCAGTAAGAAAATCTTCAAGTCTCTCGCTACCGTGGAAACGGCGTGGCTTATCAGTTGGATAATGAGAGATAGTAAGAGCTAGACGTCTGGGACTGATGGAAATATGCATCTTCCCGTTCGCGTAGCGGAAAAGCCTATATTCTCCCTCGTCCGAAAAAGAATAGGATGTAGCACGATTAGATAGGATTTTTCTATTCGTTTGGGCACATGCAGCGGAGATGGACTCCAACACAGAATCTTCGACACCGTTCGAGCCTCGGGTAAGGACCAAAACCTGCTGGATGGTCGTTATGTTTGCCTGAGAAGCTGGGCTAGCATGAAAAAAGCGTCCTGTAATGTAGGAGATATTTAGGCGAGATCTTGAGGTAATAGGGTGATCGCGAAGTGGGTTGCGGGGGTGGCTCAATATTATCTGAAGGAATTTGCGAAAATCAACGTCCTAGAAGCGTTAGTCTAAACCGCATTGTTTGAGGATATCCAGCACTCACTTTGACAATGTCTGTCGCGACGATAGAGGCCGCAAGGAGAGTGCTATGAGTTCCGTCGATATGCTTTCTGAAAATTGCCTCTAAGAGCGCATTAAGGAGGACCGGGTCGAACAGAATTTTGGGAATGGGGTTTGGTGAGAAGCCACGACCTAATAAGTGCTTAGAACGACGCCTTAAGAGTAGTGTTGGGCGGATACTCACCTATGTTTACACAAAGGTCCGACACCTGATCTGATAGTCGATCGTTAATAGAAAGATCTTTGGTGATATGAACACAGATCCGCGAAAACAATCTCTTTAAGATTTCTTGCTCTCTGACAGACGCTACAGTTCTACCCAGAGCTAGAAGAAGGCGAAAAAGCGGAGTGGTAACGATATGCCAGGTATAACCATCCAACACATCTACCAATTTGGAGCGGTCGGATCCTTCAAATAGGTACACACCCATTTCGAGTAAACAAAGTCTCTTCCCATCTTTAAAACCTTCTAACAATGTGTCTTGAAGCCTCGTATATTGCGTCTGGGCCTCCAGTATCTTGGATCTGGTGATATTCTCTTTCCACTGCCAGCCTTTTTCCGAATTTGGAGTGGTGGAAGCCGCAAGGCGCATCTCCAGCATGTCCATAGCATCGTCTGCCCTGCTGTCCTCAAGAAATTGCCAGAATAACTTTTTCATTCTAGAGTCATAGGTCCTCACGGTACCTTGGTTTTGGCCGGGCGGGTCTGGTAAGCGCGAATAGACACTGCGCAATACCTTTGTTGATCCGTGTCCGTGACGGACGTTTCTGAAAAGCGTTCTGATGTCATCAGATGTTAGCATCTTGACGGCACCTTCTCGACCGACTTTTTCTAATATACACCCGATTAGACCTCCATTCGTATCCAAAGTCGTTTTCTGACGTATAGGTAGACGAATCAGTCTCCTCCAATTTGCCTCTGGAAGGGCGTCGTTATTGGCAAGTAGCTTCTTCAAGCAAATCGGCAGGAGCATCGCAGATCTGTCACTGAGGCCTTCCCCTGACTCGAAGTCTTCATCAATTGTGGTTCTAGCCATTGAGAGGACCGCTTCGGGTGGAACAAGGTGAATAAGTGACTCGAGTAGTGTGGTGAGCTGAGTAATCAGCGATATGGCGACTGTTAACCTGATCATTGAGGAACTTACGTGATGCCATTGCCTATCCTTGGTATTCCGATGGCAGAATCCAGCCACGAAACTGTTAGCAACGCCCTCCAAGTCAGGCTGATAGTTATCAAAGGCGAGCTGGAGGAGTCTTGCATATCCTAATGTATGTTAAAATGTATGTATGTTATATTGTGATCTATATGCTCGTTCATGGAACCACTAACCTTTTTGTGTAGATAGCGTTCTTTTTCGAAACTTTTTATTAACGTCTGGACAAAAGAAAATTTCCTTTAATCCATCCGAAGAGCAAAGAAGCTTTTGAACCTTAGACATAGAATGGCCATCGGTATCGGTTCGTCGTAGTCTCAAGACAATTCTTTCCATGATGTGCATAACCTTCTCAATTAGGCTTGATGCGATTCGGTCTGAGACAGAGTCTTTCCGCAAGTTATCAAGGGCGACATGCCATGCAAGAAGAATATCGAAGATCGTGGCTTCCCCCTGGACTTCCTGTAACTTGGATGATAGAAGGTCAAGCCGGGACATGCGAACCTGCCAATCGGTACTAATTATTGCTGAGACATCGGTCCCAGACAGGTTGCCTGCATGATCGATCTGGGGGTCCAGGAGGATGTCGATACTCAGCCCGTGGTGCAACCTGGTGTCCAATATTTTGAAATTTTGGTGGCATTCGCCCGAACCGGCCCTGTTTACCAATCTCCTGCAGAGAGTGCGCAGTACCGTTGGGTTTTCTTGAATTACGAACGAGAATGCCATGTATCTTGCAAGCCATCTAGCGACGTTCTCTTTATCGCTTTCTGCGACTGTTTTAGATGCAGATAAAAACGGCCATTGCTCAACCAGAGTCATGAGCAACAGACTTACTGGCTGTACCTCAACCTCGCCATTACTTTTACCGTGCTCCTCAAACAGAATGGATGTAAAATCGTCGTAGTACTTGGTGCTTGTGCGAGCGTATCGTAGGATAGAGTTGTCCAGAAACTCAAAAACTGCATCAGACGGTTCCCAACAATCAACATTATGCAGACTATTCACCAGAGCGTCAAGAGACAAAGCTAGGGTCTCTCCTTGCAGGTGACGTGTTCGGTAGGCAACCGATTGCACAAGAGCCTTAATCTGTTTGAGCGGAGCTGTAGCTGGTGCCCTGACTAGTAGCTTTATTATAGATGTAAACGCTGATAGGGGGAGCGATTCTAACCATATGTTAGCATATCTACTCTCTTTATCGAAAGACCTTAGGGGGCCTACCGGGCTTATTCCACCAACGTATGTTTGGTGAACACTGGGCAATATATAGTAAGTGCTCGAGCTCAAGCATTCGCATTCCAAGGTCTTCCGCAGTATCCGAGCCGGTTTCGATACCCCCTAAGATGTTTGCTAGGGCAATCGAGACGTCAAATCTCTCATTTAGTGCGATGTCGGGAATAAATCTGTAGTACGCTGCCAGTAATCTTGCAACTGCTTCCCTCTGTAGAACGTCTTCTTCGGCTGTACTTCGGAAAACAGCGATGACGTCCTTCATCTTCGGACAGCGTCTGCAAAACTCTTGGAGCAGCTTGGACGACGCTTGTTTCCACAGTGCCGATACCTGAGTAGATGCACGGCCGAAAGTATCAAGAACAGCCGCCAGCTTCTGAAATGCTACGCATAATAAACGAACCACAAAGAACTTGATTAATTTTGTCTTTTGATTCAAGCATTTCGTGAGTACTTTCTGATTGAGAGGCTGAGGGAGAATGCTCTCGATGACGATTGGTATCGGTGGGGGCCGATTTGAGAAGCCTTCCAGTCGACCGCAATATTCTAGGGTGGGGAGTCGTATAGTTGAGAAAAGTAGCGCAGAGTACCCGATCCATGTAGCAGTAAGCTTAGGCTCGAAGGAGAAGCTGCGCTTGAGGATGTAGTAATCGGCCACGAGCTCTGGTGCTGCATTGAATATCGCCAACAACAACTGACTCTGCAGGACATTTGCATAAGGTCGGAGTCCCTGAATGAATGTTGATAGCGTAGAGTTCCGTACTGGTAGCTTCTCGTGATACTTATTTGATGCCTCTAGATAGTCGAGTTCCAGGCCAATGTGTTCTAGGAAATCCACCCTCTGTGACCCCTCAGAGTTCTTATCAACCTCAGTATGACATATGTCAGAGCCTGGGGGATACCACCCTAAATCCGGTAGCAATACCCCTAATCCTGGGGTAGTACAGACAAGCAAGAGGAAATCATGAATGGTAGTCTCAACCGACTTCTCCATTGTATTTCCATCATCTGCTGGTCCAACGTAGTTATACAAAGCTGCTAAGCGACCCAGAGCCCAGGGAGTCAACAGACGGCTCTTTGCACTTCTCTGAACTTCCTTGTCGAGAAGAAACTCTTGCTTTAGGACGTTTAGAATACTGATGATAATATCAGGTGGGTCTTCTTGGATGGTTTTGAATAGTGCGGAAATTATGTCCCGCTGCCCAGCGAGATCGCCCTTAACCTGAGCATTTTGGAATTTGAAGTTTGCCAGTAGGAACCTCAAGGCAGTTGTTCGAACGGTTTCTTTTTTTGCTCCAGCAGGTTTCAACACACTTGTCCAGTTAAGATTCCTCCCTAGCCCCTTGAAAGTGAACTCCCGATGTGTATTTACTGACTTGGCTTGAGATCCGCCATTGAAGGATACCACCTCTGTTAACAGACGGAGGGATGGAGAGATGGTATATTCATTATTTGCGGTAAGGTTGCGTGCAATTAATTTCAGCCGAGCTGGTTGAAGGAGAGTTTTGCAGAGGTAGGCGCCGTACGGGCGAAACTCATCTATGTAGGACAGTGTTCTTAAGAGCCTTGCAAGAACCGAAGGTATGGCGGACAAGAGTGAGTTGTTATTTGACTAGCAATAGGTTGTTAGTAAGTGTTCTCGTGAGCTAGGGCAATGCCTTCCCAACCTGAGATGCCAAAGCCCACGCTTGCATCAGATCAGCCATGTATACCCTCTCCTCCCCATCCTCATGACAAGCCTTTTGGGACTCCAGGTACTCTCGCAGGATAGGTCGTAGCTTCGCAAGTTCGCTCCCGCCGGTAGCATTAGCATCAATTGACTCAAGGAAACCCCTCAGCGATTGTATGCCTATCAGGGATTAACATACACCAACTGACTCTAAGATGTTCCTATAACAAACCATGTCGTAAGAGAGCTGGGTCACTAGAGTGACTGAGTAGATGTTGCAATTGCCTTGATGATGTTATTGTCTCCGCTGCTACGAGGCCCGATGGCTGTTTCTCCTTTCTTTCATCTTTCTTGCGCTTCGGAGGCTGGGCTTCAGCCTTAGTATTATCGACGAACTCTCCGTATGGCCGTTTCGCCATCATCTACTTGGCGAGGAAACCAGTGTTCATGAAAAGTTGAGTATCAGGAAACCTTCGCTTATCGGCGGTCAAGCCACAGTTATTTTCATGTACAGCAACCTCCCAGAAGTCTCCGGACACCTTACGCTCGCTAAAGAGGTAAGGTGTCCGGAGACTTCTGGGGGGTAGCTGTACTGCGGTAGCCGGGATAAGCAATGTACCGCACTTACTTACCCCGGCTACCGTAGTATACCACGAAACACTACGGGGTTTATTCATATCGAAAAAAACTCGCCCGGGTCAGCAAGTAGCCGGAAAACCATCGGATTTAGTATTCACGGTAGTGACTAGGAGATTCGGGAGACAACACTAATCAAAAACAAACGAATTGGTCGGTCGGTCCTTCCTTAGACGAGCCTTCCGTGCTATAGGTGACTCTCCGTGATATTTTAATGAGAAAAGGTCAGGCAGGAGTCCCGATAATGATGCCCGCCGCCACTTTCTGTCGTTCAAGATGCATTCCTGGAACATATTTGCAGCCGCTAATGATTAGGGTTAATGAAATTGTGGGGAACAAGAGTTGAATTTATTTTTCTGTTGTTGGGGTTCTGCATAAATGCGCTATAAAGGACTATCACTTCACACCCTTTCCTTTACCCTCCCCGTCAGCTAGTTCTCTTATAAATAGTTTTGTTTCCCCTTCTGCCACGAGATCTTCCTTGCCATCCTCAAACCCTGGGCAGCTAGCTACCGCTAAATACTTGCCATTACAACTGAATGCCAAAGCTGCGATGCTCTGTGGGTACCGCTGATATTGTCTAATCCTCCGCTTGGCTACCGCATCCCATAGTGCAACTAGCCCATCTCCGCCTCCTGATGCAAATGTGCCATGCACAGGGTGAAATGCTAGTGCATTGACAGGGTACACGACATCGACGTTCTGATTCTCCGGCGAGGGTTGCCGATGACATTTAAACGCGTACTTCCTAGCCTGAGACGTAGGGGAGGGATCGAACCACTCTACAGCAACACGGCCCTCAATACTGGACGTAGCGTAGCCGTCATCATTAGGCATACATGCCACAGTGCGGGTCATGAACTTCAAGGAGCTCTCCCTACGCTGCCAGGGCTCGAGATTGACGGTCTGACCGCTTTGTGAGCGGAGAGCGGCGATGGAGGGGAGGTCGTAGATGTTTAGAGCGCGGGAGGCCATGCCGACGACAAGTTTTGAGGCGGAGAGGGAGAGGCAGAAGGGCTTATGGGGGAGGTTAATTGTTGCGGGGGAGTTGAATGAGCGCGGGTCATTGATATGGAGGGTATTGTCCCAGGAGGCAGATATGACAGTTGCTAAGTGTGTGAGAGTTAGGGGGGGCGGTTTTGCAGTACAGAGGGGGGGAGCTTACACGTTACAGGGCAGTAGACTACTGACTTTGCACCTGACGAATGCCTACTCAATTCGTCCGAATACCCCGTCTCTAGATCAATCCTAAGCCCAAGTCAGCATGGAGCCAATTGCTCAATAACCCTCCCCGCAATGCCCACTAACCTCTTAACCATGCCATCCAACCCCGCACTGAAAGCCTCATTGTCGTCCTTCCCGAAACAAACACTCAGCACAGGCGCATGGTGCTCGATGGCTTTTTTAAGGTGTCCACCCGGTTGTTGGTGTGTGTCATAGAGATAGACATTTCTGTCCCAGCAGGAGGAGAGGAGGAGGGTGGGTGTTTGGGGGGAATAGGAGAGGGAGGATATGGCGTCAAGAGGCGGGCGGAGGATTTCGATTTGTGCTGCTAGGAGTGAGTATGGTTCTTCGGTCTTGAGGGGGAAGGGGAGGTACAGGAGGCCATTGTTGGGGTTTGCTTGGCGATGGCGGCGAGAAACTATCGGTTTACCACCCCAGTTTGGCGGGTGAGCGACGCCGCTCTGTGCTCGCGCGAGCTGGGTGAGACACTCAACCGAAGTATCGCCCCGCCGCGTTTCTCGTCACCCTCGCTCAAGGTCGAACATAGACTACCCCACTGCCAACAGGGTCTCCTTTGCTACGGCCATCACTTATGAAGTCTACTGCCGTTGCTATGTCAATTTCTGCTTCATACTTAGGGTGTTGACTTTAGTCTCTGCCCACCGACAGACTTACCCCGACCCCCCAAGTACCATCTTGGCACGCCGGCTGTGTTCTGCTACCGACGAGTAATATTTGCATGGTAGACCGAAAGTGCCTAATATCGCATGGAATTGTTTTTAGAGCCATCGCTACCGCCTGTTCATGATTGGCCAGAGTCTGACGCGTTGCGCTCACAGCCCCACATTACTACCACATCCGGCGACGCCACTCGCCCTCGCACCACTAAATCGACGACCTCCCCGCCGTGGAGACCTCGCCAGGATGATCTAGAACGAGAGCCAAGGAATCACTCCTCAGACCTTGCATGCTGAGACCGAAACATGGACGCCGGTTGATCACACGAAATCCCCCGCGCCCGATCCCCCGGGAGGAGGGTGGTGGTCGCGAAGTCGCTGGCTACTTGAACCCGAGTTTGCGCTCTTGATTTTCTCAAATCGCTGCTTCCCATTTTACTCTAGACATCACCGACCGTTTCACTTCACAATGGCTGAATGGCCTCCTATTCCGTTGACTACGACCTTCACCCCGCCCTCGAATTGCCTCGGGCAATACGAGCTCGGTCTCTATTACTCGGAAGAAGCCAGCCTTATCACTACATCGTACATCAACGTACCGTATGCATTATACACCAAAAGCTGCTTCCCCTCGTCTTATGTTGAGTTGATGTGGCTTGGTTCCGCCTATTTCTACTCTCCGGGAGTTTGCCCTAGTGGGTATACAAGCGCATGCACTCCATATATACGTGGTACCCTCCCCACCATTGATAGCGGAGAAACGGCGATTCAGTGCTGTCCGAGGTAGGGAGGCAGCCCTAATGAACTAGAGATTTACCTGCTAACGATTCCAATAGTGGATTCACCTGTGAAAGTTACTCATATTGCACGAGTAGCTTAGGAGAAACGATTATTGCCACACCAAAATACTATGGACTTACGACTACGGTCACCGAAACCCCAATCACGATCACAAGTGGCATATATAGTACGTATCCGACGTTTAGTGTAGCATGGGCCTATCCAGTCCAAGTTCGGTACAGATCCTCAGACACCGTACCCTCAGCGACGAAAACCAATACCCAATCCATAACCACAACTACAACCACGGCTACAACTACAGCTGCAACTACCCGCTCATCTTCGGGTCTTTCAAAGGGAGCCACTATCGCTATTGGTGTCGCTGTGCCCTTAGTTGTACTGGCATTGGTCATTGGCCTCTTACTGGGCCGGCGGTCTCGCAGGGGACGGCTGAATAATGCCAGCCAACCATATAATCCTGCAGCAAACTATCAACAGCCATCTGTAGTATATGTCCAGCAACCGCCCCAGCATATGGCGCAGAATCCTCTCGCATACGCCCCTCAGCATACTGCCATTTACTCACCTCCAGAATATCTCTCGCCCCCTACAACTCATGGGTTCCCAGTTCCTAAGTACCCCCAGCCGTCCTCTACTGATGTGGGTGAGTTGGACGTTCGACCATCCAGTTGATTACTTCCACTATAAAGCCGGGATCATAGGTCGGAGTGGCAACCCGCGAACCGCTTTTCCGTCAGTGCGTCAATTCATTATTTTATACATATATCTATATATTACTGTTTTTCGGCGAATCGCTATAATGTCAGCTTCAATATCCTCCCCCCACTATACGCTCTACTGCTACGAGCTGTCTTGATGGCACTGCCAGACCTGTTGTGTTAGTTTACCTTCTCTTGCTATGCAGGACAGGAGTGGTATGCTCATCAATTCTCTCGAGGTTTCTACACTTATATTCGTCACGATGGAATGAATGGGGTAATTGGCAGCTTTCTTGACTCGATGATAGCATTTTTCCTTACAATCTCTCTCACGCTAGTAGAATATTCGTGCGCAAATTTCTTAGCAGTACTTACTGCTCCAGAATATATTTGGATGCTGGTGTGTAGGTAGTTTTGTTCTTGCAATACATAGAGTACACCGAGGCTTTGCTTGCTAGAAAAACGGTTGGCCGCCCCCCACCCCCCCCTCCCCCTCTTAGCCAAAGGGAATTCACTTTCAAAAATACATGGATCCAAAGGCATCAACAAACAAGTCCGCAAAAACCTCGGGCATGGAACCCCACCCAAATGACGCTTTAGAAGGGTGAGCAAGGTGGTCTAGGTGATCACCAACACCTTCAATTAGACCCTCCTCCTCCCCCCCGAGCCAGCACCTCTAACGGATCCTAACTAACTTAGTCAAGGCTTTGATCCACAGAAACGGTATGGGGCGCCACGGGTGGTACGTGTGGATGGTGTTGGATTATGAGCATAGCAGAGGAAAAGTTAGGGCCAGAATGCTAATGTTGATTTTCCGGGGGAGTTTACCTGGGCGTCAAGATATGTATTGGAGTAGAGGTCATGTGGTGGCGGCGGGGCAAGGCTAAGAGCCCCATAATCTACGACCACCAAACTGCTTCTCTCACACTTGCTTGTGGTCTGTTGCAGCGCGGGTCTTTGACTCACTGGTAATATAAGGAACAGATACCAAGGGCGAAAATGGTGTTTGGCTTCGCCGTGGCCTTAGTAGGTCTCGTCGGCCTCGTCAGCCAGCATGTCTCGAGCGCAGACAATCCCATCAATCTCAGAGGAGTCAGGACATTGTATGTCATAATGCCATAGATAAGTTTATCCAGTCTCGGCAGCAAAACAAACTATAGTACCTGAGGTTCTGACCCTCATTTCCATCAGTGATGTGCCCGACGGGGATTGGTCTTTGATTTCGATACACTTGGGAGTTCCGGAGCAGTACCATCAAGTTATGCCGGCAATGTCAGGATCGTTGCTATGGGTTGTACTCCCCGAGGGCTGTATTGCGACACCCCGAACGTATGCGATGTTTTGTAATTTTTCTGAAGCGATGTTCGACCCTAATAGCTCGAAGACGTGGGAGTCAATTGAGCTGTACTATCCAGAATACCAAGGAGATACAACGCTTGGGTTTGATAGCGTTGGGTTTCGTTTTGGTGACCGCGCGTTGCGCAATAAGCTACTTATTGCCGGTTTCGCCGAAGGCTCTTATTATGGGGTACTGGGTCTCTCACCTCGACCTTTCAACTTTACGGATTTCAATCATACCGAACCTAGCCTTCTAGGGGCTTTGAGGGCCGAAGGAAAGATCCCCAGTTCCTCGTGGGCTTATACGGCAGGGGCGCGATATCGATCCTCAGATTGTCACCTCACCTTAGGTGGTTATGACTCAACTCGATTTATTCCCAATAAGCTGAAGTTCAATATTCAAGCATCCGAGTCGAAAGAATTTTCGGTTGCCGTTCGATCCATTACTACTGGGAGACATAGTCTTTTACCGAGTGGCATCATTGCATCAATCGACTCGATTACTCCGTATATTTGGTTGCCGGCGGAAGCGTGCCGGAGATTTGAAACGATTTTTGGACTTGTTTGGAACTCATCAACCAATCTCTACTGGCTGGATGATGCACTTCATGACCGGCTTGTATTCAGAGATGAGAGTATAACTCTTCAGATAGGGGCGGATTTACAAGGGGGGGGGACGATCGATATCGTTATGCCGTATGCAAGTCTTGACATGGCGATTGAACATCTAGATGGAACGAAGACCTACTACTTTCCTCTACGTCGCGCAATGGATGATACACAGTATATACTTGGGCGAGTTTTTCTCCAAGAAGTGTCGGTCATCACCTTATCCGTAGATTTTCGCGGAGCTGCAACTGCTGATGCTGTTTGTTGAATAAGTTACATAATCGCCGATTTCGACCGCTCGAACTTCTCAGTTAATCAAGCGCTCTTTCAAAATTCTACTTCGCAACTCGTCCCTATCTACCATCCTACCTATACCCCAACCGCGTCACCTAGTACTTCGTCTACTACAACCCCAACCAGGGAGCCAACCTCGATCATCCGCTCAGGGCGCAAGCTAGGTGGTGGCGCTATAGCGGGAGTAGTTATAGCAACGCTGTTGGTCCTCATTGCTATTCTGATTGTCGTCGGATGGTCGGTAGGCCAACGTGAGGCAGCAAAACAAAGAGGGACAGATTCCGACGACCCAGATGTTGTAAGGACAGATATAAGAGATGAGGCATATGTGATTCCAGGCGATACGGCGGCTGGGACGTTGAAGTAACGGAAGAGGCGATGACACACACGAAATGGCTACGGTAGATACGGCAGTTTATGAGCTGAAAGGACCAAGTTCTTATATATCCGCCATCCTACTTGGACATTCCCTGTATTTTGAAAGTTCATGTTTCCTAATTCCAGTCTATCAAAGTTTCATACTTACCTTATAAGAAGTGATTGATATTTCAGAAAATTCGAAACATTTCATAAGGTGTGTGACGCAGCATTGCTAGCCGCATGAGAGCTAGGTCCGCTTTCTATACTTGGCCACCCCGCTAACCTCAGGATGATGCCAGCAATCAGTTCTTCTAAAATCCGTCCTCCTTTGTTTCACCAAGTCATGAGCCAGTTTAAGACTCTTGAGCAATAGTACAAACCCCAGTTTTCTCCCAAACTCAAGGCCTTTTTTTCCATAGGTGCCACGCACTCTCCCGAGTATTATTCACAATATGTGCACACACTTTATTTTCTTTCCTAGCTCTCGCTACATTCCTCCTCCTAAATAAATCTAAACAAACAACCCCCCCCCCCTTTTTTTTTTACCCGCTAGTATCCAACTTGTCCCCCGCAGAAACTGCCAGACTAAATGCCCCTCTTTCCTCTCTAGAAAAGTTAGCCCCACACAGTACCAAGTAAATTATCCGACGTTCAAGTCTTTTGTATTTGCATCCAAAAAAAAAAAGAGAAAAAAAGGAGAAAAAAAAGAGAATTCTCCCAGTTTGCAAATCATATTGACGGGAGGGGGGGGGGTTGAGGGGAAGGGGGTTTTTGTGATCTATAAGTTGGAAGAGAAAAAAAAAAGGGGGCGGTTTCGGCTCTTTTTTACTGATATCTGAGAAAGTTCAGGCATTTAGTCAGCACAAGAAACGCAATGTACAAATTCCTGATCTCGGGGAATAGGTTGGGATGAGCTATTTTGCCAGTCGCTGAAACGCAGAATTATCCTCCACAGTGCTTACATGGTCTCGGTAGCGAAGGGCGGGAGGGCGTTGTGCCTGAGGCACAGATATCAAGATCTTTGGATCGAGAGGGTGTTGTTGATAGGCCGCCTTTGGTAGTAAGCTAGGATGCGCGACGAGGAGCAATTTGTAGATCAGTACCTCGACAAAACTCAACCCCGCCTTGAGAAATCATCCAGGGCCCATTTCTCACTATTCTCTACATATATTTTGAACTATCATGTACTAAGATTGGTCGGGCAAGGCGCTC
Organism: Geoglossum glabrum; assembly: GCA_021527465.2. Lineage (NCBI taxonomy): Eukaryota > Fungi > Ascomycota > Geoglossomycetes > Geoglossales > Geoglossaceae > Geoglossum > Geoglossum glabrum. The sequence continues at coordinate 56,351 of JAJDFE020000089.1, forward strand.
AGCTGGCCAGACATGGCTTTCCAGCTCAGCCATGGATTGTCGGAACGCTATGTTGATAATCTCGGGGAATGCGTGATTGTCGCTTGTGGCAGAGCACAAGAGATCGATGGATTGGTTAATGTATCTGACGGTGAGTTTGCCAGACCCTGTAAGTTTGCTGCTGTCGAGGCGGTTTCTGAGCCCGGGCGAGTAGTGTGGAGAGTATCGGGGCCGGTGGGTAGTATGCTCAATGCTCTCGTTCGTGATGCTACATGCTACGGGAAAACGAGCGGCAGCGAAGTGGGTAAGCTACTCGCGCCAAGAATTCTAGCTAACCGCTACGAAACAGGCAGCTCCCGCCATCATCTTCTATATGTAATCGCGCAATATGTCGATCTCGAGTAACCAGCCGGGGGAAGAACGACACCTGCGTGTTCTTGCACTAGGCAAGTAATGGACATCTTTGAAGTCATGATATACGCAAGGCTAACGTCGTCGCAGATGGAGGTGGGGTTCGGGGCCTTGTGGCACTACTAATGCTGAGACGATTGATGCATCTCATCGATCCCAAAGACCCACCGAAGCCATGTCGCGTCTTCGATGTTATTGCTGGAACTAGTACTGGGGGATTGTTGGCAATCATGCTTGGCCGGCTGGTACGTTTATTGCTACCTGTAACGAGGCTAGAGGCTGATAACACCGTAGGAGATGGACATCGAAACAACCATCGCAAAATACTGCGAGCTTTCCAAAGTCATATTCACTCCCCGCAGGCGGGTTTGGTTCGGAGGGCGTTTGCTACAAAATCTCGGGGGGACGGCAACGTTCAGTAGCGAGATCCTTGAACAGTCTATTAAGACTGTTATAGAGGCAGAACTAGGCAATAATAACATTGATGCTCCCTTGCTTCAGGAGGAGCCGAAGTGCAAAATGTGAGTTTTTCAGTCCTCGAATGGAGAAGAGTAAGTATAGGCTAACGAGTTGCTCCGGGCTCTAGATTCCTCTGTGCATGCTTATCGAATGCTGAAGCGCATCGACTGAGAAACTACAAGTCTCAGAGTGAAGAGCCTATGGTCTGTACTATATGGGAGGCAGCCCGCGCCACCTCTGCAGCTCCTACCTTCTTCGACCCAATTACCTTTTCGAACGGACTGGTCTTTCGCGATGGTGGGCTTCGGAACAACAACCCCATATTCGAACTCGTCAACGAGATCCAGAGAGAATTTGCTTCTCAGAAGATATCAACAATCGTCAGCCTAGGCACCGGTGTGTCTGCATCAATTAACTTGGGCGAGAGACTTGTTTCTATCGGTAAGGCATGCGCTAAGATAGCGACGGATACGGAAACCACCGCGGATCGTTTCGCGAAAATTTACTGTTCTCCGGGGGGTCAATTTCGGGACAGATACTTTCGTTTCAATGTGACCCAAGGACTGCAAGAAGTGGGTTTGGAAGAGTGGCAAAAGCGGGACCTGATGTGGGCAAGCACCTTGGCTTATATGAAAAGCCCCGAGCAACAAGAGAAACTAGATAGATGTGCGGATAGACTTAGAGATACTTCGGAAATGTAGGTGCTTCACCTTCGAATCCTTCCGCCAGTTAATGTGGAAGTGACTTACCTATTTCTAGAACGGCCGGACGAGCTCCCATTAAATCCGAAAGGGCAGCCGGCCGAGCCCAGGCAGGGTTCCCACTTCCTCCTAAACGTGCTACAGAAGAAATTGAATTCCTAAAGTGTCTAAACAAAGGCGACTATGAATCGTACAGAAGAAGAAACCCTGAACCGGCGGAAGGAACTTGCAAGTGGTTCCTGAAGCACGAGAAATATCAGCTGTGGCTGCGAGAGACGAATTCTAGTTTTCTTTGGGTATCAGGGGACCCTGAGTCTGGGAAATCTGTTTTTGCGTCGTTTCTTGTTGACGAACTCCGGCGTCCGGAATCTCAGTCAATATTGCCTGGGACAGTCTGCCATTTCTTTTTCAAAGACGATGACGAGGTTCAAAGAAGTGCGACACATGCTCTTTCTGGACTATTATACCAGTTCTTCACATCAAACGAAACAGGCCCTCTCCTTCGCCACGCCGTGAGGGATATCCAAAATAATGGCAAAGAATTCGCTAAAGAAGTTGCTAACTTATCGGGGTCATGGAGAATTCTTACGACAGCAGCAACAGACCCACGCTGCGGAAACTTCATTTGCATTCTTGACGGCCTTGATGAGTGCGAGGATCCAAAGGCATTCATCAACGAAGTTGTCCAATTCTACCAAGACCATGGAAGAAATGACAGGGCTTTCTTGAAGATCATTGTCACCAGTCGCCCGTACAGCTTCATTGAATTGGGTTTTAAGTCACTTTCGAATATCAGACTACGGGTTGAGGACGAATCGAAAGCAGTCAGTGATGACATCGAGGTTGTTATCAAAGCAAGAGTAATAGAAATTGGGCGTAGCTTGCATCTCACTGAGAAGGTGCAAACAGACCTAGCGCAACGGCTGATTGGAAATTCGGATCGCACATTTCTCTGGGTGAAACTCATCTTCGACGAGATCCAGACTAATGCTGAGAAAGGAGAATTTCATGGAACAGAACGAGATATCCAAAGAGCCCTTGAGAGTACTAGCTCATACGACGTTTACGAGAAGATTCTTGATCGAAGCTCTAAAAACCAACCGGAACTGGCCAGGAAGATTCTGAGCATAATTGTAACTGCCGTAAGGCCGTTAACAGTCGCAGAGATGAATACTGCATTGGCGATTCAACCTGGCGACAAGTCAGTCGAAGATTTGAAGGACATTTTTCCAAACCCCGAAGCATCTATTAAAAACATTTGCGGACTTTTCGTGAGGATTATCGAATCGAAGATCTACCTCGTCCATCAAACGGCGAAACAATACTTAATCAAACATATTGACAACTCTAATGCTGTCCTTGGGCCATGGAAGCATTCATTAGATCCAATCGTATCAAACCGAATCCTCGCAGAGATCTGTACCTGGTATCTCATGTTTACCGTATTTGAGAGTCATCCTCTTATCGCGAATGGTTCCCTCTTGGAATATAATCAAACGGTCAATCAATATACTGAAAAACACAGCTTCCTGGACTATGCGGCAAAACACTGGGCTTTCCACTTTAGAGAAGCTAAAGTTAGAGACGACATGGCAGTGTTCATATCGACACTTGATGTTTGTAATACTCAATCCAAGCGATTTCACACATGGTTTCAAGTGTACTGGGCAACGCTTGACACTCTCGAACGATGCCCGAAGGTTATTACCAACCTTGCTATAGCATCTTATTTCGGACACAATGTAGTCGCGAAATTCTTGCTCCAGAGAGGCGCCGACTTGGAATCCGAGAGCGACCCCGACGGTCGGACGCCGCTGTCGTGGGCCGCTAGGAGCGGGCACCTGGGGGTCGTTAAGCTGCTGGTCGAGAAAGGCGCTAACCTGGAGTCCGAAGACTCCTACGGTCAGACGCCGCTGTGGTGGGCTGCTGACAGAGGGAACCTAGAGGTCATCGAGTTGCTGGTCGAGGGGGGCGCCGACCTAGAGTCCAAGGACTCCTCCTGCAGTCTGACGCCGCTGTCGTGGGCCGCTAGGAGCGGGCGCCTGGGGGTCGTTAAGCTGCTGGTCGAGAAAGGCGCTAACCTGGAGTCCAAAGACTCCTGCGGTCTGGCGCCGCTGTCGTGGGCCGCTAGGATAGGGCACCTAGAGGTCGCCAAGCTGCTGGTCGAGGGGGGCGCCGACCTAGAGTCCAAGGACTCCTCCTGCAGTCTGGCGCCACTGTCGTGGGCTGCTGAGAGCGGGCACCTGGAGGTCGTCAAGCTGCTGGTCGAGAAAGGCGCCAACCTGGAGTCTAAGGACTCTAACGGTCAGACGCCGCTGTCGTGGGTCGCTAGGAACGGGCACCTGGAAGTCGTCAAGCTGCTGGTCGAGAAAGGCGCCGACCTGGAGTCTAAGAACTGTAACGGTCAGACGCCGCTGTCGAGGGCTGCTAGGAGCGGGCACCTGGAGACCGTCGAGCTGCTGGTCGAGAAAGGCGCCAACCTGGAGTCTAAGAACCGTAACGGTCAGACGCCGCTGTGGTTAGCTGCTGGGAACGGGCACCTGGAGGTCGTCAAGCTGCTGGTCGAGAAAGGCACCGACCTGGAGTCCAAGGACTCCTACGGTCTGACGCCACTGTGGTGTGCCTCTGTGAGAGGACACACAGAGGTCGCCAAGCTGCTGAAAATGAAAATAAAGGATCGAAATAACGACGCTGCTGTTCAGAAGCTTGTTGAAGATATGGAATGCAAGTACGATGTAGAATAGTCACAAACAAATAGTAGTGTGCTACTTCTGGTGACCCAATTGATTGCTTAATATCTACCTAGCTACCGGGCTTTCCAAGCCCTACTTATACTACTTTGGATCCTCTTGTTTTGATCTCGAGACCAATCCCCGAGGCATTCTACCTCCTGGCACCCGCCATGATGTATGACATCATGTGGTGTTGATCCTCGCCTTGGTAATCTGCTCCCCTGAGCATTCCTGCCTATTGAATATCCGAGCTGATGCAATATTGAAGGAATAGATATGTAGCATAAGCACAAAGAGAAGGGGGTTGGAGAAAAGTGATATAGGCATACCGGCTCCTACAAAGCTGGAAACCCCGAAAAAGTATATGATGTATAGCATGACTTCTATAACTGTCTATAACCAGTAGCCTGTAATTTCCAACTGTACGAGATCGAGTATGTTTATTAAATATGTCTGCAAGCTATTGTAGTCCCAATTCGTTATTCGTCTGACCTGTATTACTGACATCAATTATCTAACTAGATAGTAAAATGCAGTTTTGATATCAAGCAGCTTGATGTGTTTTTTTTTTTGTACCAAGTATAATCATCAAATAGTGGTGCTGCAGGAATGGGTATTATGTGTTACCTTGGGTTTTCCGGTGTCGACAAATAGGAGCCGAATAAATTGTATGGCCCCCTATTTTCTAAGCTGGATTTTTCGCATTGAGCTTATTGATAGTCGTATTTGTATTTGTGATTGTATTTGGATCGGAGTGACTCGTGATGATTAATGAACTGATTTACCCAGTTTGCTCCGGCTGTCGGAGGCATGTCCGATTCGCAACGGCTCTTGAGAAGTATACCAGCCATATATTGTACAGTACAGTAACAATTCTAGGTGGAAGGCCTTGTCGACCCATTGACAATACTCATTCTAGAAGAGATGTCTCTTCTGTAACAGTGAATTTGCAATTGTGAGGTCATGAATCGGATCACGCAATTTTGCTGTGTCTGTTGCAGGAATGCATCCGCGAGAGCATCGACACGAGGATGCAACTCCTTGCGGTCGGATCGCAACTCCGCACCCAGCATTCTAGCTGGATGTTCAACACACGGGGGTTTGATTGCGATCCTTGTTTTATTGCGTTCCTATTGTTATTGCATTCTTATTCCTCTATTTCATCGCAAGAATGCTGTCGCCATGAGGAATGCTCGGATATTAGGCCTCCGAGAATTCCTCATATGCTGCACCTATGTACGCAGCATTGCTGCCGCTGCGAGGCAGCCTACTGAGGCCACGAGCATAAGTAGCTCTATTAGTTCCATGTAGTTCAGTGGAAGACTCAATTCAATTCGTTTCTACTTCTCACAGTGTCGACGATAGAATAAAGTTGTTTGAGGAGCATCGTAGAGTATTGCAGCGACTCGTTCATTTTTAACTGTACCCTGTTTTAGGGCTTGAGCAGCTAAAAGAATTCGGCCTTCAGTATGAGAGGCATTTTCACACTGTGAGGTTGGCATATTGGGCGTTCGGTGCTGGTATCCGCGTCGCGTGTTGGACGGGTGGTCCACTCGATGATGCGGGCTTGCTGTCTGGTATTTTACGTGGAGGTCAGCTGCGAAGGGCAACCCCACCGGGTTACCCATGCTGACAAACCTAACCCCACCCTCCACTCCTCACCCTTCAACCGTTCTCCACACATCTTCTGGACCAACATGTACAACGATCGGTCAAGCAAAGTGCTCAGCTGGCTAGACACGGCTATCTAGCCCAGCCATGGATTGTCGGAACGCTAGGTTGATAATCTCGGGGAATGTGTGATTGGCGCTTGTGGCAGAGCACAAGAGATTGACAAACTAGTTATAGTGAAATTGAGAGCTGAGTATTGGCCTGCCAACCCCTAGACCTATCACTTGATGGGGGCTAAGCTTGATTAGATGTAGCCCGAAGACGGTTAATTGTTGGCGCAGCTGTAATTGGGTCAGTCGCTTGAATCGGGCAGAAGGCGATACAAATCACAGTCACAAGCGTAGTCACAAATGTAAACAAAATTAGGGTATCAGACCGCAGGCAGAAAGCGACTCGATTGAACTTGACTGCAGATTCTAGCTATCCTGGTCGGCGGGCTTTACGCGGACGGGTCTGTGAATTATGATGGATATAAAAGTGATCCACGCCCGAATGTTTTATCTGGCATTTGCGGCCTGCAGATTTGAAAAGGTTGAAGTATATTTTCATTTAAACAATTTTGAAAACCTGCTGCATAGTAAAAACTAGAATTATCGCACTAAATACCAATCCTCAGCTGGCCTCCTAATCCTCCGATACAACACCCCAACGGCGTTACCAGGCCCACTCCCTGCACACATCAACACAATCTCCCCGCTTCCCGCCGGATCAACTCCAAAATTCAGATCTCCAAACGGATTCACGCTCCACATCCTTGCATCCGCCATCCGTTCCCCCAGCGGCGTCGGTGGCGTCGTTGGCGGTCTAGTGAAGTTCCTAGGGAACACCTGCACATCTCCCTGCCGTACTAAGCTAACATTCAGCATCGCAGTCATTTGCCAATTATTGGTATCAAGCCTATAGCTAATCGTGTAAATGACGGGACTCCCAGTATATGAGATCGCCGCAACCTGGACAAGGAAGGGGCCGATCCAATTGTATGCTAGGCGTGTGTGGGCGAAGAGCTTGTTTGTGTTTGGACTGCCTAACGTGATCGGTGGGAGGGATTCTTTTGCAGGGTTGTGGGAGAAGAGAGTGAGGAGTAGGGAGCGCGAGATGCCGAAAATCAGATTGATGATGATGCTTGGGTCCTGGTCAGCCTGGCCGCCGGGAAACGGCGAGACGGCAAGAAGCGCTGTGCCTTGTAGTAATGCTGGCACAGTCCTGTTATCCTCAAGAAATTCGTTTCTAGCGAGGGGGGTGCCGTTTGGGGTGGAAGGAGGGGTGTAATTTGTTTGCATGAGATGTCCCTTGTGGGAGATGGTGAAGAGAGACATATATGAGCCCTGAGAGATGCATGCTAGGTTACTGAAGGCGTGGATCAAGGGCGGCGTAGAGACGAATAATGGCCTAGGGTCTTCCCAGTTTTTCTTGGGGTCAGAGCGCGAGAGAACTCGAAGAGAGAGATCGCGGGCTATGTAGTAAATGTGGAGTGACTTGTCTCTCAAGCTGGTGGAGGCTATGGCTCTTGATCGCCGTAAAGGGGGTGCTAGCTCGTCGAAGAAAACGCGCTCCAAAGGAGACCATTTTGAAGGATTTGTTTGAGTAGGGCTTTCCCGAGTCGAAATGATGGGGTTGCCTTCGACATCGATAGTTATGACTGTGTTGTCATCAGGTAATAGAAGAGGTGCGTCTGGCTCCACTACCGACCCTTCGAGGATTGGGCCGTTTGCGAACGGCGACACATGAACTTCCATTCTTTTCTCTTCTTTCAGGTGGACGCCGCGAGCGACTGAATTATTGACACCTCCGGCAGCCCGGACTCGTGGACTTGCTTCAGGGTATCGTGGATCCCTTACAAAGCTCATATCAAAGTCCCAAGGCGTTACAGGGGTCAGGTTCTTCGTCAGAGCGCGAGTTGGCATGGCACGATATGATTGTCTCTTATCTTCTTCATCCGGGCCATAATTGAGAAAACCCTGGATGCCAACGGGAATGTTGGTGATAAGACGCTTTGAGACGATATTCTTACGCTGAAAAATTCGAATATCAAAGTCTGACGGTTCGAGGTACAGAGTGCCATCTTTAGCACCCTCTTTCATCTGTCGCGGAATAGGAAGTGGTTCTCCGTTTGCCCCCTCCTTCCGGGCTCTCCAGTGATGGTCGAGTAGCCAGATGAAAAGATCTGGGTTTGAATCTAGCATTTCGCTGCAGTTTGGAGCTCCTTCCTCGTCTCGGGCATAGAGACCAGGCCTGACGGGTTGACAGTCGTCCGGTCCAGGCGTTCTCAATTCTTCGAAAAGAGAGTTGAAGTACAATTTGAGCCTCTGGTCGATTGGCTTATTTTCAGTGTCCAAAAACACCACCGAGCCTGAATTGTCGGCGCCATCTTGAGAAAGGAAGTTTGCAATTGCTGTTTTGACGTGCTGCCCATGTAGTATACCACTTTTGGTAGCCTGCTCTACTGTCATTGGCCTTGGTTCGGTATATCCGACGTAGAGAAAGAAACACCCCCAGCCTTGCTTCCGGAGGGTCTCCCAACTCTGGGTCCAATTCCTTTCCATATCGTAAGAGGAACTTATATAAAGTAGCTTGGCTTCCTTCGGGACGGGATGCTGTAGATAGACGCCCAAAAAGCTGAAATTCGACTGTGAGTAGAAATCGACGAACCAAGGGGTACTCAAGGGACCTTTTTGGGCATCTTTGTCGGCCTTCTTTACGGTATCAACGCCCATAAATGGGGCTGCATAGCTTCCTACCAAAACCGCAGACTCCGAAACCATCTTGGCTTTCGAAACGCTGGTTAACAATGGAGCGATTAATCGTCGATGTAAGTAGGGAAGGGTGTGCTTGCACCAAGCCCATTATGTAGTTCGCGCTTTGGCAAGCAATTGCTGACGAGACTTACTCGGAGTCTCTCTGCACGGGGTCACGACCACTGGCTGTGGATGTGTTTTCAGCTTTTCGCCAAGAATTGTGTGGCTTCAGCTGAAAACCTCAAAAAACCCCAGAAGGGCAATCGCAATCACAATGGCGGAATACTCCGTCCATCAGGGGCACCGCAACTTCTTAAGAGAGGGCGGGGCGAGGCCACTTGATATGCTACTTATGCCGATGACCTCCCCGGACTCGCAACCTCGGAACAACCGCACTTGTCGCATTTGCATCTTGGTTTCGTGATTCTATCAAAACAAACCTGTTGGAGCCCTGCGTGGACGGCCTGCCACAAAATGTCGGAAGACTTATTTCGAATCTGCGTTGTTCGACCGCCACTTGCTGCCAATCCCCGCTACCCCCCAATACCCCTTGGCCAGCAATCAGATTTTCAAGTCAGCCTTGGGTCGGCAGTCAGCCAGAACCCACTCGATCCAAGAAAGGGCCTCGAGGATGCTGCTGCATTGTTTCTCAGCTCACCAAAGTTTGCTTCCCCTAAGCCTTCTGATCCCGACAACATCAAGCTCGATGCCGCAGGAAAAGTGATCGATGACTTGGATACACCGGGGGAAACTCCAGCGGCCGGAGGCACGGGTGCCGACCCAGCCAGCCCCACCGTCAATGAGAGCCTTAGAAAGGGCCTCAAGAAGGCTTTAGACACAGACGATCTCAGCACTCTCTCAACCTGGGTTGAGCCACTGGAGGAGAATTTGAAAGACTCGGTTGTGGCACTTCGACTTATGGGAATCGAGCAAGAAAAGGGCAATCTGGCTCTTCTGACCCGCCGTCTCCGAACAATAGAGGTCATCCGCAAAGTCACCACAGATCCCAATTTCCCCTTTAACGAGGACGACTTGAAACACTACTTCCTGAGGCCTCTTCTAGCTCCAACCTTCGCGGAGCTTACTTCGATTCTCTCGACCGCCAAGGCCCGAGCAGCTGCAGAGAAAGCGGCACAGGATGAGAGGGATGCTGCGCAGGCTCGGATCGAAGAACTCTGGAAGGAGCGCAGGCGCTTGGCCGGAGGGTTGAAGGACTTGGTCCAACTACCCTCCAGTCACCGGAAGTTCATTGACCCTATTGCTTTCCAGCCAGTGGCAGCTCCACCAACCTTGAGCCATATATCTCTTGCAAATGAACACCTTAAGCTAGTCAGCGATCTTGCCAGCTTGACACTGAAGTCATTTGAAAGGAGTCTTGGTGCCCAAATCGAGACACCTCGCCTGGTGAGTGACTATAAAACTTGAGTCCAACTATCCGACTTCGTTAAGACTTGTGGAATACTGAACTGTGACACTGACGCAAATTTCATAGACGGTAGTACCTGGCGAAGCGGACACCCCACTGCGCACAGCAGCGCTCGCGCAGGAGGCTGCTGTCTCATCCTTCACGGCAATTGCTAGCCCTTTGGTTACAATGTCAAAGACTCTTATGGATGGCTTGGGGCAAGTTCCCAAGCAACCTCAGGCCACACCTGCATTCACAACCCAGAAATTGAAACCGTTCTCCTTACTCCCAAGTGCCCTCCAGCACTTCGCACAAGCTGCCCCTGATACGTTGGCACTTTTCAACGAACTGTCTATCGACGTCACAAATAAGCCCATTGACAATTCAGTGGGACGTATCAAGCAACAGCTGGCGACGAATGCTCAAATACTTGATGCGGAGTATGCTCCATACTCGCCTAATATTTCCAAGATTCAGAACATTGGAGGACTGAAAGTTCAGTACCAAAAGCCAGCAGTCAGCCGCTGGGTGGGGGCATTCCTCACTGGAGGAAAGATTCCGAGTCTCGCGGATAGGATTCCAATCGAATTTTTGCTTCCAAGACCTGCAGGACGTGTCACGATTCTTGGTGTTGCTGACCTGCTCGTGGTAAAGCAACAGTTGATAGGATATGAGAAGGGCGATGTTGCATATATCGAGAACGTCTTGAAAGGAGAGACCAAAACTCGAGAGGTGGATACACTGACTAGCCTGGAGTCTCAGGTCACCACAGAGACAGAAATGACAGACAGCAAGGAGACGGACACAACTACTGCAGAGCGATTCGAGGTTTCGCATGAAAGCAACAAGGCAATGAAAGAAGATGCGTCCACCAAGGCAGGTGTGACAGTATCCGCTTCTTATGGACCAACGGTCAGTGTCTCAGCCAATGCGAGCTTCTCTAGTGATCGAAGCAACAGCGAGGCGACCAAAGCAGCATCGAGATACTCAAAAGATATCACCACAAAGGCAACAAACAAGATAACCCAACGGATCTTGCAGCGTACTGTCACGACAACGCGAGTGGAAACGACAACGAAAGACGTCCACTCGCTATCCAACACTCCAAGCAATCCTCATATCTCGGGTGTGTATCAGTGGCTGAACAAGGTCTACGAAGCTCAAATGTGGAACTATGGCAAGCGCACTATGATTGACGTGATGATTCCAGAGCCGGGAGCCTTCTACCTTGACAAGGTGACAGATGCAAATGAAGCATCTAATACTCTACGGGCAGTGCCGCCCTTCACGGAAAAGCCTAGTTATCTCGATATCGACACATATGTGTCTTTGGGAGTACAATATGGCGTGCCTGACTTAGAACCCCCACCTGCGGAGATGTCGAGAGCAACGGCATCATACTCCGCTGGAAAAGATGAACCGCATTCAAAGGCAGATAAAATTACGATTCCCGCCGGCTTCCAAGTCTCTGGCATCTCAACCACTGCAACAGGCGTGGCGCAGGTAGATCAACAGCAGAACTGGGTTGTCGTAACATGTGTAGGTATCCCTGACAGATATTGAGAATTTGCTTTCGCCGACAATACATTTAGGGAAGCTTTCAGTGGGCATGGGACCCAGCGAAAACGGTCCTTGGTTATGTAACGACAGAGACATCCTTCGGACTCTGGACAAACACTGATACAACCGCGATTATTGGCCAGGGGACACGTTCCGGGGGTGGAGAGGCAGGAGTTGAGAATATTAAGAAAGAGCAGATCGAGATCCCTTGGTCTGTTTCTGCGGCAAGAATGGACAATTTTGCAGTATACACCTTCTCCCTTTGTCAACCGTCAACGAAACTCCTTGCCACCACTCTAAAAGAAAATGCTGATCCGGATGTTTTAGGTGACAATTGAGCTCTTCCTTGAACGCACCGAAGAAGCCAACAAGATCTGGCAGAACAAGACTTGGGCGCGCCTCAAAGCCGCGTCTGACAAGATCATTGCAGACCAGGAAGCGATCAAGGAGAAAGCGCTGTTCAACTCTGCCTTCCAAGGACGCAACCCTGAGCTCAACAAAGCTATCATGCGCACCGAAATGAAAAAGAACTGCATCAGCATCATGACTGACTCGCACTTCGATGGCCTTGGAGCTATACAGCCGTCTAAAGTAACTGCTGTGCCAGGCAACTTACCCATGTCCGAAATTGATATCGACAAAGCGTGGCTTCAAGGCCCTTTTGTGCGATTCTTTGAGGAAGCGTTTGAATGGGAGGAGATGACGTGGATCTTGTATCCTTACTTTTGGGGACGTAAGGATCATTGGTACCGACGGGTCGATTACGAGGACTCAGATCCCGAATTTGAGAAGTTTGTGCAGTCAGGCTTTGCGCGTGCTAATGTGCCCATACGTCCAGGATTTGAGGGAGCTCTCGAACACTACCTTGCCACTGGCAAAGTGTGGAATGGCGGTGCTCTGCCTGGAATCAGCTCAGAGTTGTTCTTGCCGCTCTCAATGGAGATTCAGGAGTCTTTAGGCAAGAAATCCGAGCAGCCGGTGAAGTATGGAGAGCCGTGGCTGGTGAAGGTGCCTACGAACTTGGTGAAGTTGCGTCACGATGACAAATCGCCCACTTGGAAGAAGGATACAGTGACGGGAGACTGGGTGGAGGTTGCAGATACAGCTTGAAGCCGCAGGACAGGTGAAGATGGTAGAGATTAAAGAAGCGGGGGACATCCAGACGAAACGATATCAAGGATATGGGGTGGAGGGGCCACTTAGCTAGCACGAATTCTGTTGGAGTTTCGGCGATGTGCGGCATTGATGTGGCGGTCTCATGAGACCGCCACATGTTGCATAGTCCGTATCATGAAGTTTACGACCCCTATTTGCCTTCTGAGCAGCGCGGAGCGCTGCTTATATGTAGAGGCATTTCCTCGTAGCAAGAATCAAGTCTGTTGTTACCGTGTTGCCCCCAAAAAATTCTGATATAACAATTGCTATTGAATACAGAGGCAATTATGTAGCGAAATTATTCATGTGGAAAATTTACCCTGCGCCTTGTACCCATCTATTATACGGTCACCTCCTCGAAGTAGGTGGGGGTATGGAAGGTTTATATATGCTGCACGCCGCTCACCGAGAACCCTACTTTGCGAGGTTGCGTACTCGACGGATGACGGCCGCCACTCATTAATCAAAATGTGTAACTAAAAACCAGCAATGTATGGAACTATTTCTAAAATAAATAATTGTTTGTTGAAAGCTTTTGTCCGAACCCCTGACTTCTGGAGCCCCTTACTCCTCGTCACCAGTCTGTTCTTGAGAGTCAAGTTGACAATCCCTTAACTCTGTACTGGGTTGCACAAAAGTACTTCCTGTTCTTGTTGTTAGGGTCTGGGGGTTGGCCGCGGGTGCCCGGGTGAGGTACGAGGCAGGTGAGTGTACGGGTGTGGTATGTAACGAGCTGGCCCGAGCCAGCTGCCAGTACACGAAGGCTCGGGGGTTCGTGCTTGTGTGCAAGGTTGAAGACGTTGTCTTCCTCAGCCTCTAAAAGGGGTTCGCGAGCTGCGGACTTTGGCAGTGCGAGCTCCTGTCGGCCCGTCACAATTGTCATATCACCCAAGTTCATTTTCTCCATCCATAGGGGTTTAGATTTGGGCCGGGTCTTAGCCACTCGTGTCTACGTCTCGAGCGGACTAGCACCTCGAAAATGTGCCAACTCCGGATATATGTTTCGGTGGGGGGAAAAAAAAACAATATGGGAAGAAGTTGATTGTGAAAAGCAGAAGAGGGGGAGATAGCGCACCCAGCCGCTGCGGATGCGAATCTAGTGGTGTTTCTCATGTTGGTTTTACTTAATAATACGATGCCACAAATGGAACGGGGGTGGAATATCTAAGACCCCATCGTTGTCTAAAAGCAAGTTTTTGCCGACTTCTCGAATGTTTGTGAACATTCTTATGTCTTTCTGGGTAGCGTACCTGGCCTAATCTTTAAATGCGATTTTAAAGAGCGTTTGAAGGGGAATTGGAAAGACACTACATCCACCTCCTCCATCGATACACAGCACTCTTACCCTGGCAATTGGAGGATGCACCCTCACTGTTGTTAGGTTACTTGGGAGGAGGTGGTATGGTTGCGCGGTCGCAGTAAATAGTATAGTCACAATATAAACAAAATTAGGGCTAGATACCTAATGCGCGAGGAACGTAAATCTCAATTGACTTAAGGAGCAATTCTAACTATGAGGCACTGCCTCTACATATAGACGGCCTCCTCTGGAGGCCGGCACTGCTCCCTCTGGAGGCCAGCACTGCTCCTCGGAGGCCAGCACGGCTCGGGGCCTGACAGAGAGCAATGAGGTTCGTATCACGAACCTTAATGCTCGTGTCAGCCCCAGCCCTAATTTCCACCTCGTATCATCGACACCACCAATCCCATTGCCATGGACACGGTAATTCCGTGTCCATGGCACTGGCACGGCCACAGCCATGCCGTCATGGCAGCGGCTGGCAAATTACAACACTCACGATTACTTCCTCTGGAATTTCTGCTCTGCAAAGAAGACAGCGCTGGATTTTGAAAATTCAGGGATTATCTTCGCAGCACTCCTCGAATATAACCGCGCAGTTTCTGCAAAACAAGTCATACTGAGGATGACGGGCCTCATCAGACATTTCGTCGTTAGCGAAAAGAGCGACTCCGTTAATTGCTGAGACCTGCTCAGACAGATCCTTCGTCGTTTCCTCCCTCGGCATCCAAAGAAAGACCCTTTTAGCCTCCTTCTCGCTTTCCGCTCCCAGAGGTATCTTCTCAGTCATGGGTGACCGCTCTCGGGTGCGGCACTCTTGGGGAGGGTCGATTATTGGCCTTTCTCTAACAGTGCTGCTATATGCCGTACAATCTGTCTAGAGCCGCCGAGATTAAAGGAAAGGGAGCGGAGGACGTCCGCAAAGGGGAAAAGTAAACGGGTATAACCAGCTTTCATTATAACGCCATGAGTCGGGCCGCCCTCCTTGCTAGCCTGCCCGCTTGCTTCGCCGCCAACCACATCACACATTTCCACAGGCTACCTACTTTGGCGCTCCCGCTCTTAATACATGTATGTAACCGCACTACGTTTAAGCCTTGGCTTAAGCGTAGGCGATAATTCCGTTCTTTTCTAGTTCGATGGACCAATCGGGCAACTTGATGTGCCGATTGTGGCTGCGCCATCTGGTGCCCAACAACCCGCCAGGTTTCAGCCCGCGAGGCTGAATCGGTCGCCACCTCATCTTCCCTTTTCCTTCTTATAGGCTCTCACGTTTCGTTTCAAGCAACTTGAGCTTATCGAACCTCACCGAGAAATCCCTGCAACAAAATAGAACTGACGAAATTCAGTTGGACACCTGTGTCCGAATTCACCCTCCTGAAGACTCACGTCTTGATACACTTCTATTTCGTGGTCAGGGTCCTTAGGCGATGTCGAAGAGGGAATTT
The DNA here is from genome assembly GCA_021527465.2 of Geoglossum glabrum. Classification (NCBI taxonomy): domain Eukaryota; kingdom Fungi; phylum Ascomycota; class Geoglossomycetes; order Geoglossales; family Geoglossaceae; genus Geoglossum; species Geoglossum glabrum. Next base: position 71,907 of record JAJDFE020000089.1, read on the forward strand.
GAGAATAGTCAAGAAGCTAGATCGGACTCAGGGAAGAGGAGGAAACTGGGGTTGGCCCATACTGATTACACAGTTGGCTGGATCTGTGCTATAACTACGGAGTATGTTGCCGCCCAAGCTTTTCTTGACGAAAAGCACGAGGGACCGGAATGTATGTCCTCTGGCGACAACAATGATTACACTCTAGGCAAAGTCGGGAAACATAATGTCGTTATCGCCGTCTTACCGCACGGGGAGTACGGTATATCGTCCGCGACAGGTGTTGCGAAAGACATGCTGCACAGCTTTCCTAATATCAGAATCGGTCTGATGGTCGGCATCGGTGGCGGTGCGCCAAGTCCGAACCATGACATCCGTCTTGGTGACATCGTAGTCAGTGCTACTGGCAATGGAAAGGGTGGTGTATTCCAGTACGATTTTGGCAAAACAATACAAGGCCAGGAGTTTCAAGAGACGGGGTTCTTGAACCAACCACCAGCGGTTCTACGGACGGCGGTAAATGGGCTTATGGCTCAGTATGAGAGCGATGGACATCGCCTTGGAGAGGCGATTAACAACATTCTCGAGAAGAAACCGAGACTGCGGAAGAAGTATACGCGACCAGAACCAAGTACTGACCAGTTATATAAAGCTGAAGTCGACTCAAGTAGCGTGGCAGTCTGTAGTGATAATCCGTCAAACTTGATACTGCGACGCAAACGAGCCGAAGACGAGGATGATCCGGCAATTCACTACGGTCTGATCGCTTCGGCCAACCAGTTGATGAAGGATGCTTTTCTTCGAGATAAATTTGCAAAGGAAAAAGACGTTCTATGTTTTGAAATGGAAGCGGCGGGGTTGATGAACCAATTTCCCTGTCTGGTCATTCGCGGTATATGCGACTACTCGGACACCCATAAGAACAAAGAGTGGCAAGGGTATGCAGCAATGGTAGCGACTGCATATGCGAAAGATCTTCTCTGTCGAATTGCACCAAATAGGGTTGAAGCTGAGAAGAGCATCGGCAATATTCTCCCCGGTCAGTCCAAGGCAGTCTAGGAATCATCTCTCTTTTCAATAAATCCTAATTTATATAACCACGACAGACATTCAAAAAAGACTTAAAAACATACTATCTGATCAAAATCGTAGGGTCATTCTTAAGTGGCTGACACCAATCGACTACGCTCCCCAGCAGAGTGACTACCTCAAGAGGCGACAACCGGAAACAGGTCAATGGTTTCTGGACTCGGCCAAATACCAAGCTTGGCTGAAGACCGATGAACAGACCCTATTCTGCCAAGGCATTCCTGGGGCAGGGAAAACAATCCTCACATCAATTGTGATTGCTGATCTTTTCAATAGATTTCATACCGACAAAACCGTGGGGATTGCTTACGTCTACTGCAACTTCCTGTGGAAAGACAAGCAGAATATTGACGACCTGCTGTTGAGTCTACTAAAACAGCTAGCTGAGAGTCAGCTCCCCCTACCAGAGAGCGTAAAAGATCTTTATGATCGGCACAAACCAAAGCGAACACAGCCATCACTCGACGAGATCTTGAGAGTCCTCCGATCTGTGGCAATGATGTATTCGAGAGTCTTTATAATCGTCGACGCACTTGATGAATGTCAGGTATCCAACGGTTGCCGGGCGAGATTTCTGTCGGAGCTTTTTAGCCTTCAGACGCATGGAGCAAACTTCTTTGCAACTTCGAGGAATATACCGGAGATTGCTAATTGGTTCAAAACCAGTGTATCAGTAGAGATTCGTGCGGCTACCAACGACGTGGCGAGATACATAGAAGACCATATTGGGCAGCTACCATCTTTTGTTCAGGAGAATCAACAGCTTCAAGAAGAGATTAAGACGGGGATCTCAGAAGCCGTCGATGGAATGTATGTTCCAAGCTAAAGAAAGAGGAGTAAAGGCACTGAATATCTACAGGTTTCTCTTGGCACAAATTTACCTTGGTTTGCTTGACGACAAGCTAACATTAAACGATATACAAAGCGCATTGAAAGTCTTCCGGAAGCAAGGTCGAGGATTGGGCGATGACCAGAAGGTCCAGGTACTAACTGACGCGTATGAGAAAACCATGGACAGAATCATGGGACAGAAGCCAGGTTTGAAGAAGCTTGCAATGAAAGTTCTATCATGGATCACCTGCGCGAAAAGACCGCTTACTATGTCAGAACTTCAGCATGCTCTGGCAACAAAGGTAGGAAAGACCGCGCTTCACAAGGGGGACCTGCCAGATACTAGAGATATGGTAGCAGTATGTTTGGGATTGGTCACTATCGATAAAGAAAGTGGCACTATTAGATTAGTCCACTATACGACGCAAGAATACTTTCAGCAGACACGGGAGAATTGGTTCCCAAATGCAGAGTCGGATATCACAGAAATCTGCGTTATCTACCTTTCATTTAGCGTATTTGAGAATGGATTCTGTGAAACGGACAAGGCGTTCAATGAGCGGCTGCGCATAAATCAGCTCTATGATTACGCAGCACATTACTGGGGGTATCATGCTTGCAAGATTTCGGTGCCCTGTAAAGGTATGATGGAATTTCTACAGGACGCGGCGAAGGTGGAAGCGTCGAGCCAAGCATTGATGGCCTTCAAGCGCTGGTCACCGGACTTGCATGACAGTCAACGAGTTCCACGGCAAATGACGGGACTTCATATAGCGGCATACTTCGGGATTGAAGAAGCAATAAAGGCCCTACTAGGAGGGCACCATCCGGGTTTAAAGGACAGTTACGGTCGGACGGCGCTATCCTGGGCTGTGGTAAATAGGCAGGAGGGAGTAGTCAAGCTGCTGCTTGACAAGGAAGGCGTCGGCCTTAACTCCAGAGACAAAGGTGGTCATACGGCGCTATCCTTGGCTGCGGAGGATGGGCATGAGGGAGTAGCCAAGCTGCTGCTTGACAAGGAAGGTATCGGCCTTAACTCCAAAGGCGCCCATGGTTGTACGGCACTATCCTGGGCTGCAAGACGTAAGCGCGGGGGGGTAGTCAAGCTGCTGCTTGACAAGGAGGGTATCGACCTCAACTCTAAAGATTGCACTGGTCAGACGCCGCTATCCGGGGCCGCAGGGGATGGGGATGAGGAAATAGTCGAGCTGCTGCTTGACAAGGATGGTATCGACCTCAACTCCAGAGACGCCTATGGTTGGACGGCGCTATCCTGGGCTGCAATGTTTGAGCATGAGGGAGTTGTCAAGCTGCTGTTCGGCAAAGAGGGTATCGACCTCAACTCCAAAGATTTCATTGGTCGGACAGCGCTATCCCGGGCTGCGGGAAATGGGCATGAGGGAGTTGTCAAGCTGCTGCTTGACAAGGAAGGTATCGACCTCAACTCCGAAGATAACACCGGCTGGACGGCGCTCTCCCTTGCTACCGGCCATAAGCATGAAAGGGTAGTCAAGCTACTACTTGACAAGGGCGCCAAACCCCAACACTAATTCAACCCAGCCACAATACCCCCACAGCACTCTCCTCGTCTCCCTATCACACATACATACTATCATAATAACCCCAATAAATAAAGAAGGACCCAAGAAGAGCCAACGTTTATATACCACTACCAACCACCTGTGAGAAGTAGAAACGAATTGTATTGAGTCTTCTTCTGAACTACATGGAACTAACAGAGCTACTTATGCTCATGGCCTCAATGAGCTGCCTCGCAGCGGCAGCAATGCTGCGTTCGTAGGCGCAGCATGCCAGGAATGCTCGGAAATACAATAGCCCAATATCCGAGCACTCCTAGCGATGTCGGCATTCTTGCGAAAAGTATAAGAGTAAGAATGCAATAGCCAAAGGAACGCAATAAAAGCAAGATCGTAATGGAACCTCCGTGTGTTGAACGCTCAGCTGGAATGCTGGTCACGGAGTTGCGATCGGATCGCAAGGAGGAGTTGCATCCTTGCGCCAATGCTCCCGCGGATGCATTCTTGCAACACCACCAAGTAGCTCCAGCACGGTTTCTCAATAACTCTTTTCAACTCGGAACAACTATTCCAAACACTCTTCACCACGTAATAAGTCCCATAAACCCCGCCCGCCCAACAGCTCTGTAGTTCCGAATTTGGGGCCCGTTTCGTCAATATTGCCTTTGTAGCATGATCGGGGAATTTTAAATATGCTTTTTTTTTTTTTTTTTTTTTTTTTTTTTCTTCTAATGCTGCTATTTTATTTTATTTTATTTTTCGCAGCCTACAAGACCATACATGCGTATTTCTGGAGCTTTGACATCATCACCCCAAAAATAGCTTTGCGAAATACATAGCTCCTCCTTCTCCAGCCGGCAAGCAGTTGGCGCCCCTACCCCCCCCCCCCCCCCACCTCCGGTTTTGCTTACATCCCGCTGGATTAAAATGCATTCCCCCCCTTTTCCTAGAGGGGAAAAAATAAAAAATAACATAGAATGAAATAAATAAATAAATAATGCCTCGTATCTCTCTACCGACTCTTCTTTTCTTTTTTTTTTCTTGCTCGAAATTAGGAAAATTTTGAGGAGAGAGAGAGAGAGAGTGTGTGTGTGAATGTGTGGGAGTATACCTACCCACCTACCTATCTGCGGGGGGGGGGGGGGGGGGGGGAAGAGGG
>JAJDFE020000090.1:0-59362 GCA_021527465.2 Geoglossum glabrum
CGGGTTGTTTCGCGGTTTAACCTAGCTCTAATTGACGCGTTGATTCACATTGCTAGTCCCGCCAGTGGAGAACACTTTGGAGTATATCGCTGCGGGATAGAATAGTCCGGAATTGTCTGCTTCCCTCTGATCTTGTCTTGTAGATTGACTGGACGTATTTGTTGTGCCCTGGAACGTCAACTAAGTCTATGGAATCGGCAAAGCGCCATAGTCTTAGCCTCCTCCTTCGTCTCATTCATTTGTGCATCTCCCAAGGCCCTGTTGCTTGTTTTGCTGGCCGTCCAAATCCCGCCTTCTTACAGGTAGCCAACTACTTCGTCTGGCAATCTAGAGCAGCCAAGAACAATTTAAGCAACTAGAACCCAATTCACAAGGTTAGCCCGCGTGAGCCTTGTATACTTTCCGTATACAAATCAGAGGGTAGGTGGTTGTATGCTCACATAACCAGTGTACAAATCATCGCTTTCACACTTCTGAAATACCTCTAGCGTCTTGTCCAAACTGTCTGTGGAGCAGTACACCATATCTTCCAACTCTCTATCGGCTTCGAGCTTTGTGAGGAATTTCTCGGCACCAGCGTCACTGCCGACTCTAGAAATGAGGAACACCACTGCTGCCTCCCCGAATGCTTCCAGTTTTTTAGATTTTTTGCAGCTGATAATAGTTTCTCGCAAGCTTCCCGGGGGCTCGCCATCCGGCTAACACGTGCGCAAATTGTAAGAATCTCTCCTCGCACACACGTACACACAGACGGAAAGAGTAGATTCAACACGTCTCCATAGAGACGTAGGCGGTTAATTAGGCTCACCTTGCCATCAGTAATCATTATCGCAATCACCGGCCTTCGCAACGTCTTTGATTCCGCCTTTTGAATAACCATAGGTTGAACAATCTTGCTATCGAGAGCTCTCCCGAGTGTCGTCCACCAGCCAGAGAATCCGACCGCTTTGACTTCCCGTTCAATATCCGTCACAGAGGTAAGGTCGTCTAATTTCCGATCTTTGTTTAAAAATCGAATGGATATTCCTGTATCCTTAAGGATGATTGCGATCTCGGCCACGCGTCGAAGTGTGTCCAGCAACGCTTCTCTGCGTCGTTCTCGTTTCATGGACCAGCTATCATCTGCTTAAGGCTCAGCCGCTGCTCGGACGCAAATACACTGACAAGAATAATTGGAAGAAGAGAGGGGACCACACCGCACAAAATCACAAAGTCGTACAGTGCGAGCTTGATAAGTCCTGGTTTGTCGTCTGGGTCTAACCCGAACTTGGTAACTACTTCTTCGGCTTGAGCCGCAGTTCTTTCCGCCAGTATCTTTACAACTTGGTCTTTGGGACCGAAAAATTCGCCTAGTTTGTTTTCTCTTATATACTCTTCGACTTCGTTATGAAAGTCTTCAATCGTTTGTGGTAGTGGGCCGGTTCTGGGACGCTTTTTGTATCTAAGTTTTGGGGTGGGTAGTGGGATGGCAGGCGTTGGGATGACGGGGACAGGCATTGGGATGAAAGGCGTTGGGATGGGAGGCGTTTCCAGGGGTGGTGGGCCGATGAGAGGTTGGATGTGAGCAGAGATACGTGCCGGTTCTCTTTGATTGCTCGATTCCATCACTAATGATCCAAACACCGTTAGGGGAAACTGAACAGGCCTCTTCACATAAGTAGAAGGGTACTGGCTTTGTTGCTTTAACGCGCCTTCGTCTAAAACTATCTGTGGGATCTCCGGGAGATTATTTTTTTGTAGCCGTTTACCAAGCTCTTCTGGGAATTTCGCCAGGATTTCAAGCAGAAGCTGGTTAACTACCTCCTCTATTACCACTGGAGCAACTTGATCAACGTCAAGCTGGGGAGCGCCTCCGGTGACAACCTTCTGGTCAAGGCTGCATTCGAGTAGGAATTTTAGGTCATCTTTCGTAACTTTTGACGCCAGCAGAGTCGTGAACGTGTGGGCGATATCGTCAGAGGGGATCGCAGACATGCTTTTGCTAGCGAAATATCTGCGTTATGGTGTTTGTTTCTGGTTGGAGTGAGATGCGTTTTGTAGGACCATCTTGGCACTAAAAGAAAAGATCAAACTGCGGCGCACTCACCTCTGCCTCACCCAGTTGCCGCCGCTTTAAACGATGAGCTGGGTGAGCCTGGGTGATGCTCACCCTGAGCTCGCGCGAGCACATCCCACCAAACCTTCCCGCAGACCCCGCCAAAATGGCGTGGGTCCTAGCTAGAATTCGTGAACTGCTTGTAGAAATCAGATTTATGAATTATATTCTGAGCATAGGCTTGGAAAGCGTGGTGCGGCTATGGCAGAACGGTGGGCAGACCTATTTTTCGTCCAGTAGAATATTGTGTGCTGACGCAAAAACCCGCCTAAAATATGGGGTGGGCTGGGTCTCAGGCACCTGAAATGCTTAAAGGCTTGCTTTCTCTATATTGCAAGAAGTGACTCTCCAAGAATTGTATTTATCAGCAAAATCAAGGATGTTTTCGCTTTGAATGGTGAGCAGCGAGGCACTCAAGAGAATTGATGCTGTCCATTTGGCCGAATCGAGGGACTTGATGGGCAACTAAGCTCCTTCGATTCAAATGAATATAGGTCTGATAAAAGAAATGCCACGGACTAAATGAGGTCGTAATGATTTTCTGTTTAGTATAGGTGCACGTGACATTGCCATTATTTCTAGGATCCAACTCTAAGAGCCTGAATCAGCTCCTCCAAACAGGCTCATCCGGTAACTCTCTCCCACAATGACCAGCCTGAGCGACGAGAGCAGAGCAACTATCAGCGAGTACCCGATAGGTCGGCGTCTTTCGGCATTTCTTGAGGATTACTCCGAATTTATTTCGAAGTTTCCTTCAGAACCTTCCTGCGAGGAAATTGCCCGTGCAGCAATCACAGGCTCAGTCAAAGGTATCTCCTTGTGAATCCGAAGAGTGAAAGATATGCTAATGGCTCTTGTAGGGGCTGATCGCCTGATCAAGAAACTCCTTTCCGCCCTACAGGCACTGGACGCTGCCGAAGAGCTACCACCTCATCATGGGTCATCACGCAAGTCCTTGAGCCTTGATATTTACGATTTTTACGGTCAGTTTCCGGAACGAGTTAGCATTAAAGCTATTGCCACTCTACTTGAGCACACCGTAGCTGGGCGGATCAATGAAGAATCTCTATGGAGCGCAGTCTATGGCATTTTCAGCCCAGTGACCCCACCACCACGAAGCAAAAGCATCTCTCCCAGCTCACTGAGTGTTCCTTTCCTCCATGACCTGCATAGTGATTGGAATGGGGTATTTTTCAAGGATCCCCTGATCGGGCTCCGACAGCAGATGAAGGATTGCATCAGTGAGGCATTACCACCATATTATGCAAAAACATTAGTATTTGTCCAGAGTAGTGGCATGGGCAAATCAAGACTGGCAGATACCTTTGGCACCACCTGCCCAATGATCAACTTTATACTTCGCAAAGACAGTGTTGGCTATCCCCCTACTGATGACCAGATCCAGGCTTTCATGCGCCAGCCGATGTCAAGCGATCTACTCAACAGGATTCTCGATTCGCCCTCGAGGAAGGGCAGTTCAGAGTCGGCTAAGCGTGCGAGGGCAGCCATCGTATGGAATCACAGTGTTATGTTTGGAATACTCCAGGCCAGTTTCGAGATATGTGAGTAAATCACAGCTTTCCTGTTATATCGAATGGTTTCTGATTCAACAGTCAATGTATGGGTTGAGGGACAAACCTGCACCGAGATGAGCCTTGAAGAGCTTGCGAATATCAGGCATGAGGAGATGAAACCATTCGATACCAACGAAATGGTAGACACGAGGTCCCGGAAGCACATCGACTTCTGTGACGCGGTGGTACAAGAAGCATCTACAATCGCTACGCGGTTGGCGGAGGACCAGGAATGGAGGAAACTTTTCAATAATGAAGGAGTATCAGCTGTTCGTTGGGCCATGGAACGCTCTAAACACATCAAAGAGCTTCTGAGTGTTGTTGAAAGGTTGATAAACAACCTGAAAAAGTTTCGTCGCATGGGTCAATCCGATGACCACTTACTAGTGGTTGTGTTTGACGAAGCCGCAAGCTTGTTCTCTCCTATTGGTTCGTCCAAGCTGGATTCTGGGCGTTACGTCGCCCTTAATCGGATATGCAGCCTCCTTAGGCATCACCCGCTGTGGTTCTTCTTTCTCTCCACCGAATCCAAAGTAGAAAAGATTCTACCCGCGGACAATCCGATACCAGCTGATGAAGACGAAGATCTTAATTACTCGAACATGTCATCTGCTCGATTTGCCCCAGATGATGACGAAAGGCTAAGAGTCTTCCCTGCCTTTGTAGCATTTCCGCTCGACATCGAAGATAGATCGAGGATGCGGGACCCGGCCTTGAGGGAGATCGAACTTGCTAAGCCAATGGCGGAATTTTCACGACCAGAACACATAGCGATGTTCGGCAGACGCCTTTGGTATGCATATTCTGATCCTCAGCGTATGTACAAGGTGGCCAGATTGAAGCTAGTTGGTGGTGGGGCAAAGACGAAATACGATCCCTGGAACCAAAACCACGTTTTTGCCGCACTCTCTTTTCGTCTCTCGTTGGACCCTTGCTTGGAGAACAGCTTGTCACTCCCTCTAGTCAGGACTGCTGTTGGCTCTTTCATGCGGGTAGTCATTTCTATACACCAGCCTACAGGGAACTTACATACGGTAACGCCATCGGAGCCTATCCTAGCGAAAGCAGCAATGGAGCACCTTTGCGATCCTAATGCTATTGGGAACTGGCCCAATAGCGTTAAGACGCTTACCCGAGGCCTTCTTCAGCAGGGACTGATAGAGAAGGGTCTCAAAGGAGAACTGTTTGCACGCCTTGTGCTGATTCTCGCGCACGACTCGATCAGGCGCTATGCTACTATTCCGGGGAATCTAGACCGGATAGATCTAGAACGCATGCCAACATTCACGGTCGAGAAATTCTTGATGGCATTGTATGCGGAAGATCACCATCAGTCGATTTCGAAGATAGATTCCCGGATACTTCAGGCCAAGATGAATTTTACTCACTTTACGTCCACTCAAGCAAATCTACCTACCGGCGGTGCTATCACAGATCTGTGCCACGATTTGTTACGACGCAGTGCTGCGATGCAGTTGAGCCCAAACAACCCGGCCTTTGACCAGCTTATCCCTATATATTTCGGCAGCGATGAGGGGCCATTCAACCCATCTGAATGTGGAGTCATCGTCATCCAAGCTAAGAACCGGACGAATGCTACCACACCCAGTAGTATCTTCCGTGAACAATTTGTCCAGCCACCAACGCGACAGAGTCCGAGGAAGTTAGTTAAGGAGCCGCCTATCTACCAAAGCACCGAATATACCTCTAATGACCTGTCACCAACGCACCAGACTACCGAAGAGTCATCTGGAAAGCCTCCCATCCGCCAAAGCACCGAATATGCTTTCAAAGAGATGTCGCATCCCATCCTGTTCTTGCTCTTCGATATGAACACCAATCCTGGCACCGCGGCCCGTGTCCGAGTCTCGTGCAGTACTGACGACAGCCTTCCCAGTGTGTGGGCGATCCATTCACGAGGCCATACGGACAAAGTCTTTGGCTGCCTCGAGGCCATGGGCATCAGCAACTCGACGGAGGTTTTCTTCGCTTCTACCGTCGTGGAGGGTAAGGGGATGTACGGTGACATTGCGAGGCATAATTTGATTTTCGACAAGTTGGAGCGGGGCTTTAGGTATGCGAGGATCAAGGCGGATGAAAGCGGATATGTGGAGGAATCGGGCAGTGATGGCGAGCAGGATGATAGCGATATTCAGATGGAGGATGCGTGATGCTGGTGTCGCAGACTCTTGCAAGAACTGAAGTGTTTGCACAGTTTTTCTACCAACACCTTTGTAGCTTAATTAGCACCCTAATATGCATCGCCAAGACGTGTTACCTCGAGGCTCTTGTTTATTCCGAGATAGCAGGTTCATTTCCTCAACACGTTCATAGCTTGATCACTAATTAGCACCCTACTGTACATTATTGAGACCTATCATTTTAAGATTATTGCAAAGTAAAAAAAGTACATAGTTTAGGTTCTATCTTAGCTTTCTGAAATTGCTTAACATGTAAAAGACTATTTTATAGAATGCACCTCTTCTCTAGCCACTCACATGCTCCAGCCCCTTTCTATTCGCCCCTATATTCCGGCTCTTTCTATGCTCTAGACGCGTCCCTTCTCCAGCCTCCCAGATGCTCTGGCCACCTAAGCTCTCTAGCCTGGGATCTTTAGTCGCTTAAATTCTCTGGCCTCTTGGGATCTCTCGCCTCTTAGAATCTCTAGCCGCCTAGAATCTCTAGCCGCCTAGAATCTCTAGCCGCCTAGAATCTCTAGCCACCTAGAATCTCTAGCCACCTAGGATCTCTAGCCACCTAGGATCTCTAGCCATTCTAGAATCTCTAGCCTCGTAAGTTCTCTGGCCTCCTGGGTTCTCTAACCAGTTAGAATCTCTGACCTCTTGAGATCTCTAGCTACCTAGGTTTTCTGCCGTATAGGCTTATGTCCCCGATCATACACTGGCCGCCCCTTTTCTCTAGCCCTTATCATACTCTAGCCATTTAACTAGCCACCTTACTACTTATTCAGCGCTCACCGCTCTAGATCCACTATGAGAAGAACATGAGAAGCCAGAAATCGCTCAACTGAAAATGACCTACCCTGTTCCTCTAGTCACTTTCATGTTCTAACCACTATCGAGGAGCCGAAAATAGCTCTACTAAAAACAGCTTCTGAAATAAATATAGGCATAGGAGCCATTTCTGATTCCTCAGTAACCACCGCAGAGCCAGAGGTGGCTCCCCCAAAAATAATACTACACTTGTAAACTTGCAGCACAATTCCCCTAGGGATAGCCGGCCTTAGGGAATGTGCTTCCAAATAATGCCTTCAGAGCCCTTGGGAAGCTTCCTGTAAGGAATGCTATTTTAGAGCGTATATACGATACACCTATAGAGCCTGTATGGTGTTTGCTAAACATCCTGAGGTGCGACCTTTGTACTCCCGTCTCAGAGACAATGACAACTGTTGAATTGCATCCGTCTGACCACCGGAGAAATCCCTCTAAGGCGCTTATAGGATACTGAGAAGTATTACTTCCTTAAGGAATACATACCATAGGGGAGAGAATTCCCGGCGCCTATAGACGATCCCAGGGAGATTTTCCCTTATGGGATTTCTTCCCTAGGGCAGGTGCTTCCCGCCCCAGCGATGGGCAGGCGCCTCTACGCAGTGCTGGCCTTGGCGGCATTGGTGTAGCCCATGTTACTCAGTGCGATGAACTTCTCATGAGCCTGTATCTTTCTTACGCATCATGCCCGTGTTGGCGTAGATAGGAAGGGGACGGGCGACGTGGGCGCAGGTCAGGATGGCGGTGCGCTTGTCGTCTTTGCCAAGGGGGAAGTAGAGAGCGGCCGTGCCCTCGAAGTGGGGGTACTTGAGGGGCGCGATAGAGAGACCAAGAGCGGTGGTGAAGGGCTTTCGCAGGTCGGGGACATCGTCGAGGAGGGGGTCAAATGAAAGGAGCTTAGGGCCGGCAGTGACGGAACGAGTGACTATCGACTCAACAAAGGCCACCTCGATGGTAGGGAAGCCAGCCTTGGTGAGGATCTCCTTGACAATGGCGGCAGCGGCAACGGCGGCATCGTAGAGGAGGGAGTGAGGCTTCACACCGATAGAGAAGATGAGAGAGCAAAAGGGCTCAGCCTTCCCGACGTCGGCGTAGGCGAGGGGGTTGATGGACGTCCACTTTACATCAATGGAGTCGAGGCCTTGGTAGATGCGCTTGCCGATAGATATGAAAATGCGCCCCGACATCACCCTAATTTGGCGGGTGAGCAGCGCCGCCCTGTGCTCGCGTGATCAGTGTAGGCCGCGTATTTGCCAACGTCCTCCAGAGAAAATGGATATAACCATGACGACCGTTCCAACTATGGACTTGCTAAACACTACTTCTACAATGGAGCTTGACGGTTCTCTAAGTTCATTAGAATCAGTCAGCAGCCAGAAGAGTCTTAAGCGCAGAGTTGATCCAACATGTGTCGAAGACAGTAAAGGATAAGCAGCAAGCAGAGCTTATCATTCTTGAGTTGATGGAAGAGTACTCATTCAGCTTTCCGGACTTGAAAAAGCTACTAAGAGGTAAGTTAACTACTCCATGTGATTAGCTAAAGTATAATTAACCGCTCCTCTAGATAACAATCTAGAGGTCAGTTTTTCCTAGGTCAAATACAGAGACATCGCTCCAATGTTCGGCCTGGATCCAGCTGTCGAAGGGAAAGACATACCCACCTTTCCAATGTTTCAAGCCCGAATTACAAATAAGCTTTTTCGCAAAATCCTTGAGGATATTCAAGCTTTTACATACCAGTACAGACCGCTAGAAGACCAGGATGCCGAAGAAGCACGATCTCATTTTCTGTCTGCTGTAAGACGGCCCTATTTCCTCTGACAAATTGACTACTTAAGGAGGTTACTGCTAACAGTTATATCTATCTAGTATTTTAATAAGATTGTAGGCCTATTTTCTGGTCTGTTGTACAACACTCTGGAATCTCTTCTAGAGGGCAGGATAGCAACCAAGGGTCGAATGGAATATCAATTCAAGGCATATGGTGGAGTCACTGTCCTCTTCATTGAGGTCAAACTGGAGATAGGCAGCCTTAGTGAGTGACTGAACTGCCTTGCACAGGTGATTGCGGAGTGCGATGGTATGTATATGACTTCCTTTATCCAGATATTATAGGCTAACCTTTCGGAGCTTGCGATTGGATGAACTTCCAATACGGGTTTAGAACTCCTATCATAGCAGTATTTTGCAATGGCAAAGAATTTCGATTCTTTAGATTCGCAGGTGGGTGACGGACACGTACAGGAAACCCAGTATTCTTCTTGAGCAAGTTTCCTACTGGCTTAACACGACAAGTCATCCCAATCCCAGACCCTTTCATTGATAAGACTTTCTTCTATTCAACTCGGGCTCTGTGCGAGGCTCTCTTCTATATCTTTCTTAGTGGATACTATTCTGGACTCGAGTCTTACTGGAGTCGAAGTGTAGAAAGAGGTAAGAATTAGGGTGGAAGGAAACCAACACCAGCATGGCATAATGCGACCCTTATGGCTAAGGCTGCACTTGAGGAAGCAAAGCTTGCTCGTACCCTATGGGAGGAAAAGAAAGTTGTGGAGTCTCAGAGATTAGCAGAGAAAGCTCTTGAATATTTGGCTAAAAGGTATATATTATACTGTCTCTTCCTTTGTGGTAATAGCTTCTAACTGTCCTGCAGCATCGTGGAAGCTCCTAATGTTCAGCCTGATTATTATTCCCTCTATACAGAGGAAATGGAGAAGTTTATATGATGAAGCATATAGATAAGCGCCTGTCGAGCAAATGACAAATGTTTCCCAGATTACAACTTGGGAATAGTTAGTGGTGGGCTTGATTGGTGGTACTATGTAGCAGTAAGCTTGCCTATATGGGTTACATTGAGAGGCTTGATGAGAACGATAATATGAAAGCGGATAGGAATCTACTATATGAGGATTATGAAGTTAGCTTCCTTAATTTGCTTACTCTCCAGTTCCCATCGAGGGGCTCGATGCTGTCCTATATGACCGGTCTGTTCATTGCCAGTACATTGTAGAAGTGTAATTATTTAATACCAAAATGGCTTCAAATAGTTCTAGGTATTACTATTTATAATTAAGTCCAGTTTTAGCTTCCTATCTCCAGATATAGGAATGCGTAGGGGCCAGATCTGGCTCTTCAATAGCTAAAACATAAGGAGAGTAAACATAGAAACCTCAACTATATTTTGAGGCAAAATTGGGCTCCTTGAGCAGCTAGAGCATGAAAGCGGCTAGAGAAATAAAGCAGTTACCAATAGAATTGCTTGCATGCCTCCTGGATGCTCTAGCCATTTTATGCTTCAGCCTCCTGGATTCTCTGGCCCCCCTAGACACCCTCATGCCTTCTAGATTCTCCAGCCTCTCAAATTCTCTGGCCCTTTGAATTCTCTAGCCTCCAGGGTTCTCTAGCCACTCAGATTCTCCAGCCCTCCAAACTCTCTAGCCACCTGAATTCTCTAGCCTCTCGTATTCTCTAGTTTCCTGAATTCTCTGGCCTCCTGGATTCTCTAGCCTCTTGTGCTGCCTCACCCAGCTCACTCGACCAAAGCAACGTCACCTGGGTGAGCCGCGGGTGAGTGCAGGGCGCATTTTTATTGTCTTGTGTTGCCAATCATGATTCACTCCTCTTCCTACAGCACGCAATCCAATGGCTAGGCATAAATTTTAGTTAGGCTTAAGCTATTCACCCGACTGGGTACAATGCTTAGTGAGAATAGCTCTAATACCTTTGGGCTTGAGCACAAATTTTGGTTGGGCTTTAACCATGTATCCAGCGGAGAGCAATACTCAATAAATCTAGTGCTACCGATATTGAGGGCCCGAGCACAAATTTTGGTTACCCTTTGAGCAATAGAGTGTGTTGTAAGGGAAGGATATTGAGGGAGACCTCGTAGCTACAAGTATTATTTCCATAGACTTATATTGTAATGTGCAATTAAATATACGTACGCAGGACAGCCATAGCAAAGCTATATGTTCATTAAAGTACTACAATTGGTAGAGGCCCACTTCCGCTAGTCTTTGTATGCAGCCAGTTAAGCTCTGCTAAAAGTGCTGGCTCGGGAGTATCTAATTGAAGCATTAGACTTATTGAGTATTGCTCTCTACTGGGTACATAGCTGGAGCCTAACCAAAATTTGTGCTCGAGCTCCGGCAGACACTGGTGATCGCTAAGCTCAGTTGCTTCTTCACCCCGACCATGTTACCTAAGAATGGGTGCTCGATTGGCCAACACCCGATGACAAGGCTGAACAAGGGAATGTTCGATTCTTTGCAATTCCGATATGAGACTGGTGGTTGGCAAATGCGTGCGCTTATGATCTTGAGTTTATAGGGCCTATGCGGGTCGGTTTGGAAGGCTGGAGATCGTGATCTACCTATCACAGCAGTAGCTTCCTTAGAGTTGCAAATGATATCACGGGCAAGGTCCAGTTATAGTCGGTCACATTGCTCCTCCGAGATATGCCAGTTAGGTAGCTCCGAAAATTCAAAATCACCCATATCGTATTTTGCCTTCGTCCCGCTAGAACTTGCTCTCCCGGATGCAATGGATGGTATGGAGAAGCTACCTAGTCTAGCTTATTCACTTGACTAAATCACCTCGTCTTGTTATAGGAAGAATACTACTTGTGCTATCATAGAATTTGAGTGTTAGCATATGAAGATTGAACACGTTGTACTGTTATAGAAAGTATTAGCACAGAGACTGCCTTGTATCATAGTTTAAACGCTCTGAGAAAAAAACTACTGAGATCCCTAACCATCATATTAACTACCTTTTGGTTTGAAGTCCCTCTAATCATATGACCCTTTGTTCCTTAGGGCGGACATTTTGCTGGGCTCTTAACATCCGAGAGATGGTTTTGACTGAATCCTTGGGTAAAAGTACAGCAATTGTCAGCCTTTCCTCTACTGGGACTAAACAGTTATCGAAAACAACAAATCACTTCATACTAATATCGTTGTCCCCTAGAGAGACACTGTCCTCCTCCAAGTCTCCTTCCACGTCTCTCACCCCACCAAAGATGTTCATGTTGGGTTCTGCCATTAGCACAGACAGTTCCTTAACTAAACCATTGCCTTCTTCCTATTCATTCCAGCTGTCTTGGAGATACAGCCTAAATACTCGCACTGTATATTCTTGTCCAACTCGATAGACATGTCCAATCACCTGGAATTCGACTGGGGCGCTTCTTGCTAGGCGGAGTAGCTAGTGAGGATTGTGTTTGTATCGTGGCCAGCAACGAATAATTTTCATCAAGACAAAATCCGGCGTGAATTCAAAGTGCCCTGGCTCTATAGGTAGCTAGGGAGAGGCCAATGTCTGGAAAGGGTTCCTGTGCAAGAACCATCGCCAGAGTATATTTATTAACTCTAATATAAAACCCAATCTTCTGACTTCCCTACAGACTTCTGGCTACCTGTAAGATCAGGACATTTTGAATTTGCGCCGGATTTGTCTTAGTGAAAATTATCCATCACTGGTCCTCTATACCCTATAAAGTCAAGGCACTTTGATTTTGCACTGGATTTGTCTTGGTGAAAATTATCCGCTTGGTTATGTAGTAATCCCCATGAACTT
The DNA here is from genome assembly GCA_021527465.2 of Geoglossum glabrum. NCBI lineage: Eukaryota > Fungi > Ascomycota > Geoglossomycetes > Geoglossales > Geoglossaceae > Geoglossum > Geoglossum glabrum. The sequence continues at coordinate 12,258 of JAJDFE020000090.1, forward strand.
ACTGAGCCTTGAAGTCACCCTTACGATAGATCGGCCCCATAAGATTTAGCAACTCTTCACTCCTAGCCGGGCTAGACAGTGCCAGATGCTGTACAATTGTCCCTTTCCGAGCACTGGCTCACCCTGCTCACGCGAGCACAGGGCGGCATCGCTCACCCTCCAGATTCGGGGTGAGGTCGCCGCAGTTTGCACGTTTCTTGGCGCGTTGACGTGGCGTTCCCCAACGTGTTACAATACTCTGTAATACGCTGTGCAACATGTCTTCCTGCCTCACACAATACGTGTACACGGTGAAACATCCAATTCTCATGTAGGAATCGGCGAGATTAGATACCCGTGAAACCATGCTGGAATTATTCTAGGTGCAATTACCCTAAGGGCATCTGGTATTTACATGCGTGGAAGGAAATTGATTCGCGGCTCTGAACTGGAAATAGGCATTCCGGAAAATGCGCACAGACTCAGTAGCACAAACCCTGACCACAAGAAAGGGCACGACTTGCGGCAAAACCCCCAATCTCTTCCGTTCTCGATGCTGGGGGTGTCTCCGGTTATCGAGTACATACAGTCTTCTCTGATAGGAGCAATACACTCCCTATCGTACGAAACGATGGGCGGGGTGCAATAAACCCTCCAATATGGAAGCGGAATGGGGCGTTGGTGTGACAGCTCGTTCAGCAATACCGGGGTTCGTGACGTGTCCCCTCTATAAGATTAGCCACCTTAAGTAGGTAGGCCTGGATAGGGATTGATATAATCGAAGCTCCTAGGAGACAATATAGCTATCCTGAAGCCGATGGTTGAATATGCCACAGAACCCCGAGCCTACCACTTTTCGGGCCTGCAACATCTGCCCCGAGACCGACGCTGATAGTATAAAAACGGCAATCCTCAGGGAATCGCCAGACGAGAGCCAGACAATCGATATCGCGATAGAACTTGTTCCGTCCTGCACTGACAGTGGTGAATCACAAACCGCCCTGATCCACTTTACCCCTCATCCTCCTCGCTTCCTCAACCAACTCCCACTGGGGGGCGAAGATCAACTAGAGGTTGATAATACGGACGTAAATATTGACCGAGACTTCTTTGGGCTAACCCAGCTGTATCCCACTGGTGGGAGGAAGATCGTTGCTGAGTAAGCCACAGGGTAGAAGGTCACCACGGAACCGATCACTGATGTGTCGTTAGCATTGTAGCCGTCACTGGGCTCGATGGCCATGCGTATGGTTCGTGGAGAGGGAAAGGTCGTTATAGGAGAATGTGGCTCCGGGACTTCCTCGCCCGAGACCTGCCAAATTGTAGGACAATGATATATGGATACAACTCAAAACTCCAGAGCCACGGCATTCACTCGATTAGAGACTATAGTAGAGATTTTCTGAATGAGCTGAAGGCCGCAAGGCGTTCTCGAGAGGTAAAAAGATATCTCTAAGACTGATAACTGGTACACTTACTGACAGACGCCAAAACGAACCATAGGAAAGGGCGCGGCCGATAATATTTATTGGCCACAGTTTCGGCGGCATCATCATTGCTCAGGTCAGCGTAGCCTTAAGCTTAGCAGCTACCCCGGAGCTAACGAAATACCGCCCAGTCGCTTGTAAAAGCAAAGCGAGGCGATGACATTGAAATACGCTCTATAGTCCAAGCTACATATGCGGTAGTCTTTTTTGGCACGCCGCACCGTGGTCTTTTTGCTGAGGACCTTAAGAGTATTATCCAGACGGAAAGAGCGAACCTCATCCAGGAAATCAATCAGACCACCAACCGCATCACCTCAGAGCTAGAAAGCTTTATCGATCTGGCCGCGCAGTTGAAGATTTTGTCATTTTATGAAACATGCCAGACCCGCAGGATTGTAAAGGTAATTATGGCTTGAGCCCTCCTGTTACCACGCAACCAGGGGTTAACCCGCTATTAGGGAGAAGACGGGAGCCTGAGCAGGGCCGGAGAATACATCACTCCTGTGAATGAAAATTCGGCGTTACTCAACCTTCCCCAAATGCTCGAGGAGAAGATCCCTGTTGAGAGTGATCATTCAAACATGGTGAAATTCAACACCCGTGGAGATCGGACATACATGAGCGTCCTTACTCACCTGAGAAGACACCTTGAGGCCGCACCAGTGGCTGTCGCTAAACGTCTTGGTATGTAACGCCCCTAACTAGATCATGCTGGCCCAGCGTTCTGACGTGTGTGGATAGAGCGTGAGTTTGCGAATATGTTCTTGGCAATGGAAGATAGGAGAGACCAACAAGACCTGGAAGATTTTTTGGGGGAAGTCGGATTCTCTCTTCGAAGTCTCGAACACGATGCCCCGGAAGCTCTTACCCAAGCAGCCGCCAAGGGGCATCTCGGGGCAGTCCGACTGCTTCTCGAGAAGGCTAACCCAAATTTCTGTGGCAAAGACGGAGAGACCCCTCTGACTGGAGCAACCAAGCACCGTCACGGGGAAGTAGTAAGCCTTCTCTTGCAGGAAGGAGCCCACCCAACAATGGGAAGCAGGGACGGAACTACGCCATTGCACGCCGCGTCGAGCAAAGGCTACACAGATTTGGTGAACTTGCTGCTGGAGAACGGAGCGGACCCAAATGCCACGGAAAATAATTGGGACACGACTCCACTCCACGAAGCCGCCTGGGGCGGCCACCTCCCTATCGTGATCCTTCTTCTTCAGTACGGAGCGAAAGTGAATGCCCCAGCTAAATTCACAGCCAACACTGCCCTCTACCTCGCCACCCTCAATGCTCACGAACCCATCGTCCGCCACCTCCTCCTCGCAGGTGCCTCCCCCCTAACCCCCTGCAAGCACCGCCGCACAGCCCTCCATGAAGCCGCCTTAACCGGCCATCTCCCACTCATCCACCTCTTCCTCTCCCGTGGCGCTGACCCTAATGCCACCGACAAAAGTGGAAACACCCCGCTACACTGCGCCGCCTGCGCAGGCCACGACGCGGTCGTGCGCATCTTAGTAGAACAGGGGGCTGATAAGGAGGCTAGGGGAAGTGGGGGCGCGACGCCACTGTATGAGGCGGCAAGCAGGGGACATAAGAGTGTAGTCTGGTACCTGCTAGAGACAGGTGCGGATGTGCGGGCGAGGACAGAGGAGGGGAGGACGGTGGTGGAGGGGGCGGAGGGGGGAGGTTGGGGGGATGTGGTGAAGTTATTGAGGATTAAGGAGGAGGTTTTGGCCAGTGGCAGGCAAGCGGGGGAGATTGGGGTTGGGGGAATGGGAAGGGAGAGAGGGAGAGAAAGGGGTGGATTGGCAAGGTTGCTAAAGAGATGAATTTGGGAGTTTTTTTTTTTTATAGTGTGGGGGTTTTCTCTCCATATTTTTGGGAGAGGAAGTAGAGTATATTTTGACTGTGTGCCGGCTGTGTTGGAGATTGGATTTATTTTTGGAAATAGAAGGATTCGGCTGAGCGAGGAAGAGTTTTGATGGTTTTTGCGAGTAAACTAGTTACTACCATATGGCTTACGGCGAGCGGGTTCGTCACAAATCCCAAACATCTCGACGATGCCGGATTCCGGCGTCATTCTATCCCTAGCAACCTTACCTAGATAGTCCACAGCCCCGAGATCAACCAGATACCTACCGATGCAAGTTAGTGAATAGGCTAGAGGAAGGAACATGCATGCATTTGACTCGTCTTCTGATCCCAAATCAAATTGTCGAGCTTTGGGTCGTAGTACCTCCAGCCTTTTAGACGCATGTATCTAGGATAATTTAGTAATAAGTCTAAACATAAGTGATCTGAGTATCTATCATCCAATTCTTGCCAGAATTGCTGCTGCGCAGAAAATGTTATGGCTGCTAATATCTGGAGGGGTTCCAGAGAAAAAGCAGATACTTCTACTCAACCACAATAACCGGGATATACCGATTAATTTGCAGATATCTTTCGATTCATGTTTGTAACTTTGTAATCGGTGCTTCAAAGCTCAGATTACTAAACGAGCTATATTTGTTCTACTAAAGCTTATAAGCATCCTTTCAAATATGATGAAAATGCTTTTTATAAACTTATTGATTAATACATATTATATGTAGGATGCATTCTATTAATGTAGGAAACACTAGGTATCGGCACGATAGGGCTCAGCTGCAGCTGGTTTCCGCTTGGAATAGATGCATATGATTGATTGTCTATGGTACAAAGAGAAGGGCAAGAGAACGCCGGTGAGGCGAGTGAGAAAACTCTTGCACGCTAGCGGCTCGCGCTAGGTGAATAGGAGCCACACAAATTGGCTGGCTCCTATTTGCCGCGGCGGGAGAAGCTCGGGTTGTTCTGCCCGTAACACTTCTCATTTCAACGGTTCCAATAATTAAATGTATTATATTTCTTTGTAGTAACATGAGTTCTATGAACTATTCATAAACTAATCACTCTGTATTTTATATAGACATCTATATATTTTATAAATGTACTAAGCATCTGTAACTAATTACCTAAATTCTAATAACAACAAAACTAGTACAAGGTATTTTTACATTACAAATGGGAATTATAGCACTGTGGAGACAATTTCTAAATCTGGATAATTAGCTAAAATCTTTGATAGGGCAGCTTATCTACTTTGCTACCGTTTACCCCCCCCTTCTGTATATAGAGTACCTTAAGCAGAATAAAGTAACTCACTAGTTTCAATACTCTCTATAGTACCTCATAACTGAATATTATATAATATGAACATAGTAGGTTTGCTGGCAGGTAATATGCTATTGGGTTAGCATGAATAATGATATGGTAAGTTAATTACTCCTATTGGACTAGTAACCATCTAAAGAATGCTAACTCTCCAGCCTAAGAATGCTCTGCACAGCATCTAAAGGCACTGCATACATCCAGGAAACCTCCATGAATTGTCGTAACAGTCAGAGTTGGTATATGGAATATCACTATAGCACTTTGAATAGATATTGAGCAGACCGTATTGAATTCTAGCTAAATATGCGCTCCCCTTATATTTGGGAGAAACCAGTTACCCCGTGTTGGCTATAGGTGTTACTATGCAACGGTAGCTGGACTGATAAATAGGAACTGGCGAAGAATTGGAATCGTTATTGTATTAGACTTCCCGAAGCCTGGAAAAGGGAAAATTGCAATTTGACTAAGCGAATGGATTAGTGGAAGTGACCGGTCCCCATAGCCATTCCTTTCGCTCCACCCACAGATTCTCGGCCTTCAAAGCATTTCAAGCCCTCGGCTTCATAGTCACCTTGAAGCCCTCCTGTCGCACAAACCACCTGTGTGTCGAAATTAGCCACGAGAATAGATGGGAAGTGGCGAGAGCATAATTACGTGCAAGTGACTTCCCACTCCTCGCTAGGATCTACCAATTCGATGTCGAAGTTCAATAGGAGTGTTGGAATGAGCTGCAGGAAAGTCACAGATTTAGCATTTTCTATATCAGGTTATTGGGAGCTTGGGTTATTTGCCTTTGCCATTTCCATCATGCTAAGGTCTGAGGCGTGCCAAGCTATGTCAGCAGTGGATCCCTCCCATACAATGGGAAGCACACTCACTCTTCCCAATACACACACGAGAGCCTGCTCCAAAAGAAAAGAAGGCTCGATCTTCGGTCATGAAAAGTCGACTATCAGCGAAAGCCTTAAATAGGACTAGCGTATCACATACCCATATCTTTGGTATCAGCTTTCAGCCATCGTTCAGGTCTAAACCTATCTACCTCCGGACCGAAAACTGACTCATCGCGATGGATTGCCCACGCATTAGCGCCAATGATAGTCTATAGCCGAAGAAAAACTGTTAGCAACTAGCTAGGCTTCCCCAACTAAGATGTCTCGGGAGTTGGCAAACATACTCCTGCTGGAAGAAAGTACCCGCGAACTTGCATTCCCCCGGCTGGTACCACACGAGGGAGAGTCATACCCACAGCGGGGTGTATACGTAGACCTTCAGATATACAGGCTTGGAGGTACGGCATCTGCCTTGCCTGTTCAAACGTAACGGGGTTCGATAACAGACCCTTTCTAGCGCCCTCAATCTCCTCCCTTAGTCGGGCCATGCATTGTGGGTTTTTTAGGAGGTGGTAGAGCACAGTTCTCATCGAGATCGCCGTGGTGTCTGAACCAGCAATGACATTTGAGATGGGAATTATCATCAGGACGTCGTCATTGACCTCCACTGGCTTCTCTTTCTGGAGTTTGAACGCCTTCCCCAGCATGTCTGGGCGATCGGCTATGCCTTGCTTCTTTCGTTCGTTCGTCTCCTCATATGCCATCTATCATTGTGTAAGCCAACAGCAGGTAAAAGTCTTGGACAACGGTTCGGCTGTGAGGCAATCGAGCAACTCACCTCCACGACTTTCCCCATTTCTCTAGAGGGTCCCGTATCCTTCCTGAAAATGCCCCTAATATAGAAGATGATCCAGAAAAGCCAAGGGACTTGTCCAACCCACGAGCCCATCCAAAGTCCATCTTGGAGCTTTTTGAAAGACCCGTCATCTTTCCCCTCTCTCATAAATCCAAATGGCTTCGAGAAAGTAATTTCCCCGATTATATCTACACACAAATCAGGTTCGAAATACTCTGGTGGGTGGGGAATGCGGCGCACCGAAGGCAAATAGCTGTAGCCACACGCCCAAGTCTACGGGTTGGCCTGCTCGATCCCTCATCTGCTGCATGAAGAATGAGATTGCGCCGTCCATGTACGGCTCGAAGTCAATTATGGATGTCATGCTGTAGATGCCGCTTATAAGCCTCTGAAGCTTTGAGTGGGCCTTCTCGTCCCTCTCGCTAAAGATACTGGCTCCCATGCCAGCCGCCCATGGCTCTTTCACACCGAGTAGAAGGTCAGCCGCGTGCACGATATATCTTTCGTTGCTGTAGCATGAACACTAACCGTACCAACGGGACTTAATAAACTGCGTCCCCACGCCTAATTTCAATCACAGTCAAACTGGCATGACCTTTTCACTAGCTCTCTAGCTAGCCTGGTATAGCTGCAGAGGCATACTCACTATAGATTGTTTTGATAGCAGGCAGGTCAGTAATACTGACCTCCGTAGGTCCTGTTCGAACTACTGGTCCGTATTGGCGGTGGAGGTCAATATACAGTTGATGCATGTCCCCGCGTACGCTGCGCCGGATGATCCAGAGCCTAGATAAGCTCGCGGAGAAGGGCCCTGGGATTCTCGACAGGGGCGAGATGAGGCGATAGTATAACACCCATGCCAGCAGTGGAAGCAGTGGGAGCAGCGGGAGAACGTAGTAGTACTCTTCCAGATACTTCCGGGCACATTCGAAAACAGCCATGATGTAGCGCTGTGGTAGCTCGGGGCTCTTTGCCTTCCAGCCTCCGAGTAGATTCGGGACTGATGATGGATAGCGGGGTAAAGAGATGTAAGCGATACGCGTTCGTTCTCTACTTGGTGTTGCTTTTCCCCTCAGCATTTGCTACCCCAGAATCTCGGTCACTAAACCACCAATCAAGTGTTCACATAACTAAGCTCTCCACCAATCAATGGAGCATTATTCATCGCCCGGCACAGAACGCACAGATCACCCATTGCCTATTGGTTAGAAAGAAGTTGAATATGCATGCGCATAGAAGAGCCAGGGACTCAACCAATTGGCCGTCACAGCTCCGTACTTTGTGCCTAGAAGAATATTTCATGAAAAATACCAGTCGCCCTGTTACGACAGGAACAATAGGCTTGTATATTATTCTGTCGGCCCTTGAAAGTAATAATAATAATAAACGTACCGTGACACATGAGTTCAACCTCGATGGAGTAGTCAATCTCGTGGTAATACTGGCCATCTGCGCCCAACTTTCGTGCGAAATTCGATCTTGGTATACTAGAGGGATCATAGCTTAAGACTGCACATTCACGGCAAGCTGTATCCATTAGCAAAAATTCGAAATCTGAACGGTCCTATTGGAAGACCCTACAATTATCCGCATACTCCGGAGCCTGCGAGCCTTCCACCGCAGAAAAGAATATGGAGATTGATGAGGACATTTTGTTACCAAGGAGTGTGTGTGCGCGAGGAGGAAAAGATTTAGATGAGGATTCCTGTAATTTATCTCCCTAAAATATCTCTATCAGAACACGAAAGCTAATTTTGTAAGAGAGGGCAATTTACTCGCCTAAATAGTCCGTAGCACGTAGTCACGACGCCTAAACCTGCCATAGTAAGAGTTCCAGTGCCTCTTGTTTTATGGCATTCCACTTTTCCAGTCCTTTAACAACTGTATGCCGTAATTTCCACGGCAATATCGGGATTCAACAATCCAATTTGGGTTTAGGCTGATTTGAGACTCTCCTTTCATGACGGTTCCACGAACGACAGCGGTCCACCTACGGGAATTGCGGTCAGTATTCTATATGATGGTATGCAAGAACTTAAGTTATTCAGTAGACGAACGCGTTTGGTGTCTGTAGTAATGGAATCGGCTGTATAGCTTCCTTGATCCTGCGGTAGAGACAGATGCTCTCTCCAAAGCCACCAATGAGAATAACAGCACTAATCGGCCCGCTCTTTGCAGCCTCACTAATTTGCCTATTTACCAGTCGGAGCACCTAGTCGATTACGGGTTGGAATACTTCTTTCATTTTGGTGTAGGACATCTCCAGAAAGCCTGCGTAAATGCTGGCACTAGGGTCTGCCACCCCAGGCACTAAGTAACAGTATAGTTAATCTACCAGATATCGAGATATATAGGTCTCAAACGTACGTGGAACTTCAAAACCTAGGTCGTCTTCATCTTCATCTTGGGCGTCGAAATTGCGCTTTGCCTATTTCTTATTATGCGAAATCATCTATCGGTTTGCACGTTGAACACTAACACTCACTTCCCTTTCGAAATAGTTCATTGCCTAAATCCAGAAGTGTTGGCAACCTCTGCAGCAAATTTTATTACACTTAACCGGGGATAACTTACCACTACCTTTGCATTTTCCGGAACCACCTTTCCACTAAGCCTTTTGTCCAAAAACTCCTCAAACCTTCTATTGAGGAACGTGCTTCCACATTGGCTACCTCCACCAATTGCACTCTCCTCTACTGAGTAGGGATAGCTAAGAGATTTCACCTTATATGGAACCAAATCCACAGTCTCTCCACCGGCATCACAGATAACAACGCTTTTGCCGGGTTTGATGTGATGCGGGTCTAAAGCCTCTAAAGCCGCAGCTTCAGGCTCGGACGCCATCTGCAGGGAAGTTGTTTTACCCATCCCAGCCTTGAGGGCTGCTTCCCTAGTCTTTCTTTTCGCTGCATCCGACCAAACGGCAGGAACGGTGATTATCCAGTCGAAACGGCAAATTTTCACTATAGCATTGCCATAAAGCTTCTCAATACGAGAAAGAGCGTGCCTACTAAGGATGGTTAAATAGGCTATGGCGATGTCTTCCGTCGTTCTGTAATAATCGGAGGGTGTCACAAAACGGTCCTTCAACACTTGCGAGAGACATGTGATTATCCCAGCATTTCTGTTCCCTTGATCTAGGTCAAGCTTGAACCAAGTGTGTCTCTCTTTCCCTCGCTTGATTTGAAAACCCCACTTGCACTCATCACTGTCATGGCCCTCAAACCGGATTTCGATTGGCCAAGTTAGATTATGATGTCTTCGCTACTATGTGATCTATTGTTGCACTCATGCAGAGACTTTTGGCGAGATCACTCCATGGCCCCAATCGGATATCGTAATAGGCTCAGATGACTGCTAAATTTTGTGGTTAGCATTCACACCCCAATTAGGTAGTTAATCTGGAAGCCTTATACAGCATAGGTGACTATACCTTTGAAGGGTCACAGTCCACAGCAATCAAAACGGCTGGCATAACTGGGACTAAGGTCTGCTGGTTGACGATGGCTAGTTGAAATCGCTAGGCTGCTTCTCAGCCAATATTGTGGAGGCAGGTTCTGAGCCCGGGCGACTAGCTAGAATACTGTGGAGGGTATCGGGGCCGGTGCTCAATGCTCTTGTTCGTGTGCCTACATACTACGGAAAAACGAGCGGTAGCGAGGTAGGTACTGTGGTGGCGGATTCATCGAGGACTCGCCTAATTTGAAGGAACCTGCGCTAGCAGGAGAATAGGGACTAGCCAATTAGCACCAGCCCTTATTCGGTCAGCTTGGCGCCACAGTACCACAGCGCCCAACAAGAATTTCCTTCTATTCTCTTCACGAGTACCTATCTATGTTGTACATAGCAATTGATCTATTCTACATATAATCTTTAATAGAATCAAGTATATTGAGGTAATCTATGACTGGTTTGACTTGAACAGATTTGCTGATTAATGATGTCCGCGAGTTAAGCAAGTCCTCGATGAATCCGCCATCACAGTAGGTAATCAAAGTGCACCACGGAGTCGCGCAGTCGTCGCGACGCATCACCTCTCGCTGACCTCGTCGACATGGCTTCATCCGATGATACCTCAAATACATTTCTCGAGATCCATCAAAGGTGTCCCACTACGAGGACTCGTCAAGGAGCTCATACCAGACAGTGATCCTCCTTTCACATTGCAGCAAGTGAGCAAAATGGCGGCCGGATTTAAAGCCCTAATGGAAATAGGCATTGTGATGTTCGATAATGGGCCTGAGAATTATGTGGGAGGCCGCCTAAGGGACCTTAGTGAATCTTACACAGCTCCTAACTACATACCGATAATCCTGAGGAGAGATCTCAGAGTTCCGATGGCTCAATTCAACCGTATGATAGAAAATGGTAAAGGATCCTCATCGTACATCCATGTAAAACAGCTAGCTAATAGCATAGATAGCCAAGAAACGCAAAAGCCGGGACGACACTGGGGAGGAAGCCGCGTTTTCAGCATCACCTGTCGTTTGAGGATGGGGTTGCTGCAAAGATGTCCACGATTTTAGTCGCGTATATTGAACTCAAATTATAGCTGAAGTTGAACTGATAGCAATGCCGTGTTCGCGGCAATGCCGCTGCGGCGGCGAGGCATATCACAACGGATATCTCCTCCCAGGGGATAGATACGGCTACTGGTGAGAATGTTGGGATCCTGGACGACGTAGCAGCGAGCCCGGCGTCCATCGGTGGGTTTGATAGTGTGTAAACTGCCGAAGTATCTCTCGTGCCTGCTGTTTGAAGGATTTCTTTTGGGCCCGCGATAGGTACGGCCATGCCACATCCAAACTAGTACTAGGGATTCTTTCCTGGACTAACACCTGGCGATTATTGATCTATAGGGGCGTGAGTGATTAAAAATAGCTAAGGAGTCCGAAAGAGCAAGAACCTTGCCGGCAAAGAAAATCTCTGGCACTCTAGCGCCTCTTACGATGCTCCCGGCAATAGCGACGGCCCGGACTTCATTGGCATCAGCATACGAGTAGTCAATCTCCATATGCCGACCGTTTCCTTATATGGTGCAGATGGCTTGACTTGATAATAACGCTGCCAAGGGCAAACACGTCGCGGCCACCCTCATCAGCTGGATAGATCCTGACAGATTCGTTGCAGAGGCCAAGCACTGACGCCCGGTATTGCAAGAGAGTCTGCAGACTGAGAGTTGGCGTGCTGGAGGTCGACACGAAAGCCGTCTGGTCTGGGGAAGTACCGGCCGCAGAACGGCACGTCCGCATAAATGTCAGAGGCAGACACGCCCGTCTAGGTTCGATACGTATAGATTCATCACCGAAGCGGAGATTACGGCCTTCGAGTCCATTCGTTGAAGCCTAGACAGCACGCCCCCCTGTGTTAATTTTCCAAATACTCTATATTATCCCCCACACCATACCATACCATATATATATATACAAAATAAAAATCCATCTTATATTTTTAATTTACCAGTTCCCCACCGTTTAGAATACGTCTCGTCATGTATTACATACAAGTTTTTTCTTCCGACAGTTCAGTTTCAGCCGAATAAGTGTATAGATATATATATATATATATATAAACCCGACTCAAAGGGGGGGGGAGGGGGTCAGTCAGTCAGTCAGTCAGCCTCTTCCCCCCCCCCCCTTCCCATAATGATGACTTGGTGTGGTAGGTAACTAACTAACTAACTAGATGCTTTTGCTTAGTAAGTAACTAGATGCTTCCGCTTAGTAAAAAAAAAAAAAAGCCCGGCGCCCCACCAACCACCACCACCACCCTAGACAAACAAAAAAAAAAAAAAAAAAACCACCCCACCCCCCCCCCCAACATCTCCCCAATAATCCCGCAAAAAAAAAAAAAAAAAAACTTATCACGCTCAAGTATATTTTTCCTGTAATTTCAAGGGAAGATTTTTGCTCATGGCCTTTTTTTAAGAGTGGGGGGGGTTGTATGATGGTGTGTGTGTCGTGTGTTGTGTTATGTGGTTGTGGGGGGGGGGGGAACTTCTGTCGGGGATTTTGCAGTCCTTTTTTTTTCACGTTATTTTATTTATTTATTTATTTATTTATTTATTTATTTACCCCGACGCGCGGAAAAATTGAAGAAACTGTATCACGGGTGGACTGCTTTTTTTTTTTTTTTTTTTTTTTTTTTTTTTTCTCTTTCTCTCTTTTCTTTCCTGCCGCGCTATCTTGTCGTCATCTGATCACAATTTTTTGTCGATTACTTTTTTTTTTTTTTTCCTCCCATACAGAAAGAGGTGTGTATGGGGTGCCTGTGCGAGATTATATAACTATAACTATAACAATGATGATAGTGATAATAATAATAATAATAATAATAAGAGTAAGAGTAATAGTAATAGTAAATAACTTCTTCTTCTTTCATTCGGCACTTTTTCATTTTCGTTTTGTCGTTTCGGGCTTTGTTTTTTATTTTTATTATTTATTTTTATTTCTCATTTTTTTTTTCACCAGGGGGGATGGATGGATGGATGGATGGATAGATAGGTGGATGGATGATTTGTTTGCGGCTGTGAAGTTTCTTGGCATATTTTTTGGCCTTACCAAGCTCCAAGTGAGGAGAATGCCATCTAAGCTTACCCTCTTGGCGGATGTCCTGCAACTTCCTCCTCGGTTTATCCCCCGACTTAGTAACTTATCCCCCCCCTCTCTTTCATCTGACTCATGTTTTTTTGATTCGCGTCTAAGCGCTTTGCTTTGCGGGGACTTTCGGCAAGTTTTCTCTGCTTACATATGTAGTGGTACTTTCCCGGTTGTCTCGTTACCCTGGCTATTGGCGATTGCACCGCCTCTTGCCCTGGGTCTGCGCCGAGTAGAGTAGCGCCGCCCCTTCTGTTGCTGTCTCTCGTTGTTCTGGGCTTTGGCGGGCTTACTGCAAACGACGCCCGGGAGGGAGCATGCGTGGTGCAATACTGCACAATACTGTACAATACTGTACAATACTGTGCTGTACATGTATGAGCTGGGAGCCCTAAGTACAGGCGGCGGCTAGGTTATACTGCGGTCTTCCTCCTGTCTAGCTAACTTGCGTCCCTCGAGAAAAGACCCGCAAAATCGTTTGGGAGACTGCGATTGCTGCGCCTGGCGAGGGTTCGGAACGCTCCGGTGCCTGAAACAGTGAATCGGTGGATCAGTGGATCAGTGAAACAGTGAAACAGTGAAGCTGTTTGGGGGCAGGATTCTTAAACAAACCCATTCAACATCCACCAGGGAAGTCTATAGTTGGCGATCGTAAGGTGCAGCCCGCAACCCCCCTCACGTAAGCGCCCTCCGAGCTTCAGGCCCAATCGCCCTAATCACCCTAATCGCCAAGTGCCGAGCGTCTGTTGATGTCGGTATCGCCGGGGACTAATTGGCGAGTTTCCTGCTTACTTCCGCGCCCCGTCCGTCGCGGACATAGCAGGCACCGCTGCTCCATCATACGGCCCCAACTATACACCAACACCACAATTTCCACCAAATATACAGCACTGTACAGAAATTATGTGAGACTCTTCGTTCTCGAGACAGCTGAGATTGTCTACCTGCTCCCTGCATGGGAATTGGAGATTTGGATTCATCTCGTATCCTGCGTGTTGGTCGACACTGCTGCTGATGCTTGGGCGGCTGGTTCACTTGGGGTGAAAGCAGCTATACTAGCTATTGAAGGAGCTCAGAGCCGCAGCATTTTTCTTAAATACTACGGTCGATCTCATGAGGTAAGGTATTTTTCCATCAGTTCAATAGCCATCCAAATCTTCAACCTCCACACACACACACTCTCTCTCTCTCTCTTTTATTCGGGGTGCAACCATCTCTCCTTTCCTTTCAACGTTCTTTTCTCGAAGCACTACTGTCCTAGTCCTATTCTGTACGATGTTTCCTGACATCTTGTCTACTTTCGACTCAGCGTCCCTCCTTTTCGTCCTGCTTTCAGCATCCCTCGTCTCGGGAGCACCAACAACGCAGGCTCTTTCCCGCCGCGCTCCCACACACTACCAAGCCTTTGGAGATTCGTACTCGGCTGCTCCTGGAGCTGGCCAACAGGTTGTGGGTGGTGAAGCTTGTTGGCGGCACGATGGGGGCTATCCTTATAAGCTCTATGCTTTACTGAATAACGGAGCAAGAATGCCCGATACCGACGTATACTCCTGCACGGGCGATACAGCACAACAGATTGAGAAACAAGCTTTCTTTATGGATGCGAATGCAGATCTTGTAATTGCCATCATCTTGACCGCAATTGACGCGAGGACTTGCTAACATTTGTCCCACAGATCACAATCTCCCTCGGTGGAAACAACGTTGGTTTTGGAAACGTTGTCAACTCCTGCGTTTATCGATTTGGAGGTCCCATCGGTGCTCAAGAATGTGACGACGCCCTGGACGATGCAAGGAACAAGATCGCGCACGAGCTTGAGGGCCCGGTAGAAGCCACACTCAAAACTTTTCTCTCAAGGTCTACCAATGACAATCTCAAAATGTACGTCACAGGCTATGCCAAATTCTGGAATGCAGCCACTACCCAATGCGACGAGGTCTCCTGGAGATATTGGAGGCCCAGCGGTGGGGAGAAGATGACCCAGGATCGCCGCCGCCAAATGAACACCCTCGTGGACTCTGTAAACACCAGACTTGCAAACGTGGTGACTGGTCTTAACGATCCCAAGATCAAATTTGTCAATTACGACGCATCATACGAAACCCACCGTTTCTGCGAAGATGGCGTTATCGAGCCGCAGAAAAACGGCGAAGCCAGACCAGACCTCTACATGCACCAGGTCGCGACAGAATACGGCCAAATTTCACCTGAACCCACACTTCCGGGAGCAGAACCTGCTTCCTCATGGGCTCGCGAAATAATTGCCGTCAAGCAGGCGCAACCTGACGCAGCGCCTATAGATGAATATTCAAATCTCCCACAGCCAACTAGTGCCGACCTCTTGCCTCTTTGGATGACCAAGGTGTTCCATCCTACACAGTTGGGTCACTCCAAGATTGCTGAGGCTGTAAACGACGCTATTAACGATAGCCCCGCCTCAAACCCCCCTGGCGATTTCCAGCCACTCCCAGCGGACAAGACTGCTGACTGTGGTGGTAATCTAAAAGCCAACTTTCCACCAAATTTCGTTCTCTTGGATAAGCGAGCACCAGCGAGTGAGATCCTCTTCCGCATGCGCGATCAGGCATGTCAGGGCAAGTGCGAGTCAATTGAGGGCGTACCAGGCCATCTTATGGCTGCGAAGAAAGTTAGCGACAACGGTTGTGAATACGCAGCGAAGATCTCTTCTGGCAGGGAGCTCTACTTCTACGCGACATCTTCAGGCGATAACTGCTACAAGGCGACAGAAATGATGATTAATACTTGCATGACTGACAAGAACGATGGGAATCCAATCCATGACTCATCTTGGATCAATGGCCCTAATTTCGGTGAGTATATTTATTTTTCCTACTTTTTTTTTTTACCCCTAACACAAAACACAAAAAAACACATCAAGCTAAGAGGCCCCCTCCCCCCCCCCTAGGTGAATTCTACCAAGTTGGTGTCCGACCACTCAACGACCCCAAAGCCGTCCATGACCCCATGACCCAGACACCCAGTGAGCACCTAGGCTACACTCACGTTGAGTGTAGGCGCACCGACAATGGCGGCTCCCATGTATACCACATCAACCTCTCTAATTGGGACGACGGCGACTGGGGTAAATCCATCCGGGAGAAGGTCAAAGAATGCCACCTCTCCCCATCCGAATGGAAATACGAACCAGGTTCCGAACCAGATTCCGAACCAGGTGAATTTGCGGATGGCACGAAGAGCGACCATTGGGCAAGGTTCCGCCTCGTTATTTCGAATGGGGGTTGTGCCGAGAGTAAGATTGAGCAGGCCATGGGTCTGAGGGGCGGTGGATTGGATTGCCCAATCAGTAATGATTATAAGGAGTTGGACTTGATGGCAGAGTGATTGAATGAAGTATGATTGATGATTCCTTTGTAGCGAGGTTTTTTTTTTTTTTTTTTTTTTTCCCCTCTTTTCCCTCTTGTTTTGGTTTGTGTTTAGTATAACTAGAGTATTTTTTTTATTTTCCTTTATTTTCCTTTTTCAACTTAGTTAGCGTCACGAGATGTAACAACAACAACAATACCAACGACGACAACGAAGACGATAATAACCAAACAACAACCCCTAGACTCCCGAGCCCGAGCAGTTTGTTGGCATCCTTGGCAGGGGAGTAGCTTTCCCACTAACCTCGCTGCCGTTTGGTTTTCCGTAGCACCGCAGACAGAATAGAACACCACTCACCCCATTCCATTTCATTCCATTCCATTCCACCCCATCTCCATCCCCATCCCCATCCCACAAAAAAAAAAAAAAATTAAAAAAAGACTATACCCCCCCCCCTAACCACACACACACACACACACACACACACTCCCATACCTTGCCCCCTCGCCCCCCCCTTCTTTATCTCCATCCCTATCTTTCTTTGTTCATCCCTCTTCTTTATCTCCATCCCTATCTCTCCTTATTCATCCCTCTTCCCTTTACCTTTTTTGCGAAAGAAAAAGGAAGAAAAAGAGAAAGAAAAAGAAAAAGAGAAAGAGAAACACCCTCCGCGAAACCCACCGCGCGGTGGACAGCAGTGTGCATAGATAGGCGAGTAAATACGCAAATAAAAACAGGAGACGTTTTTTTTTTTTTTTGTGTTTTGTGTTTTGTATTTTGTATTTTTTTTCTGCTTTTTTCAGTAGCCCGCTCGGCTCGGGGCCGACATCAACACGAGGGAGAAACTTGGTTAGGGGACGGAAAAAAATTTTTTTAATTTTTTAAAAGTTGTTTTTTTTTTGGGGGGGGGGGGGTTTCAACCTGGTGCCTACAGCTCCCATCTTCAAATCACCTGCGGGTGCTAGTCAGCCCGATGCGATTGATTTTGCACATGGCGCGAGGATCAAAAGCAGTATGCCCCCCCCTTAGCCCAAAACTAAACTTCTCACGACTCATACGTTTTTTGTTTTGTGCAAATTTTTTTATTTTTTCCATTATCCTGCTCACTAACGTACTCTACACATATTCCCACAACCCTTTTAAAAACAAAAACTGGGTAACCTATACCAAACGCCAAAGTAATCACCGCCCGCGATAACTACTTTCTGTAACGGGAGCGTATCTCTCGCGTATCTCCCGCCGACCTCCGTCCCCCGCTATTATGTTATTCGTTGGATGCGGTATTTGCTGCGCGGTTCTCTGAGTAAATCGGGGTTCTGCATAGCTAGGAGGTGGTTGCTGTGTAGTCCTTCGAGCAAACAAGGTTCCTGCATAGCCAGTAGAGCGTGGTGTCGGATACGGTTCTTGCTGTAAAAATCGTCCCATAGGGCTAGAATATGATGCCGAATACCTTGGGTGTTGCGTAGTCTCCTGAGCGAGTGAGGTTCCCACATAGCTAGTAGAGCGTGGTGCCGGATGCGTTTGTTGCTGTGTAATTGGTTCCACATATCCAGGATATGGTGTCGGATCTGGTAGCTGTGTGTGCGCGGGTTCCTGTGTAGTCTCCTGAGCCAAGTGGGCTGCCGCATAGCTAGAGTTTGATGCCGGATACCCTGGGTGCTGCGGAGTCTCCTGAGCAAATTGGGTCGCATAGCTGGTAAGGTGTGATACCGGATACGTTGGCTGTCGTGTAATTGGTTCCACATAGCTAGGATATGATTTCGGATCTGGTTGCTGTGTAGTCTCCTGAGCCAATTGGGTTCCTTCATGACTAGAGTTTGACGCCCGATACGTTAGATATTGTGTAATTCCCTGAGTATCGTGGCTAGAATGCGGTTGACGTCCGGTTCCCCTAGCTGATTGGGGTTCCGCATTACTATGACATGACGCTGAATTTGTTGGTTGCCGTGCAGTTCTCTGAGTAGATTGGGATTCTGCATGGCTAGGAGGTGGCGCTGGATACGGTAGTTGCTCTATAGTTTCCTGAGCAGATCGGGGTTCTCCGTAGCTAGAATAAATTGGTGCTGCATAGCTAGAAGGTGGTGCTACATACGGTAGTTGCTCTATAGTTTCTTGAGCAGATCGGGGTTCTCTGTAGCTAGAGTGAATTGAATCTGCATAGCTATGATATGGTGCTGGATGCCCCGGGAGCCGCGTATTCCCCCGAACAACTGAGGCATAGCTAGCAGAGTGTGATGCCGGATACGTTGGTTGCTGTGTAATTGGTTCCACATGGCTAGGATATGAAGTCGGATCTGGTTGCTGCGTAGTTGGCTCCACATACCTAAGATATGATGTCGGATCTGGTTGCTGTGTAGGTGTTCCCATATGGCAAGAATATGATGCCGGATACCTTGGCTGCTGTGTAGTCTCCTGAGCCAATTGGGTTCCCGCATAGCTAGAGTCTGATGCCGGGTACGCTGGTTCCTGTGTAGTCTCCTGAGCCAATTGGGTTCCTGCATGGCTAGAGTTTGACGCCGGATACGTTAGTTGTTGTGTAACTCCCTGAGTATCACAGCTAGAATATGGTTGACGTCCGGTTCCCCTAACCGGTTGGGTGTTTGCATTGCTATGACATGACGCCGAATTTGTGGTTCCCTGGTCAAATTGGGGTTCTGCGTAGCTAAAATATGGCGTTATTTGGCGTGGCTTTGACGTTTCCCGGAATTGATCCTCCTCAATCTTGAGCGATTCGTCGTTGTGGACTTCCATTCCTGTCCAGTTGGCCGAACAAATGATTTCCAGTTCTTGCCTTAAGGTAGGAACATGGGAAATACTATCAACCCACGCTTCTGCTTTCCTAATGACCAACTCCCACACTCCATCAAAGGACGGATAGGATTTCTTGATATAACTAGCCGAAACCGTCGTTTTATAAACCCTATCGCTGATTTGGTGATCTAGGTCCGCCTGCAACTTACTTTGAATCACAGATCCTGTCTCCGGGTTGAAACTATCAAGGAGCTGATTAAAAATCATGGTAGCTTCCGGGGAGTTTGAGAAAGATCCGGAATGCTCATAGCAGTTGATTATGCTGCGAAATTCAGGTCGCCGGGCGTCGGGCGCGGAAGACTGCAAATTTCGAGGTAGATTGTCGTAGAGGGGATTTCGGGGGAGGGCAGCAACATTTTGTGAATCGTCAGTGTGCTTGGTTTTATAGGCGCTTGATTGCAAATACGAAACTAGGTAGAGTAGTTAGAGCATTTTGCGGTTACCTAGACGGTGTGACAGAGGGGATAGATACCAGTTGTGCCTTTTTTCTTGATCTCTTCCTCCCATTCCTCCGTCTGAAGCTTCAGGCATCGCACCAGTTCAGCGCTAAGGCCACAGCTCGCCGTGACCCAGTAGCCTTCAACACCTTCAACGCTTCCTGTTCTGATAGTGGTGCCGGGCCCAAAATGGCGAGCGACTTCAACCATGAAAACTTCTCTGCTAATCCCGGATCCAGATTGGAACCATTGGCTTCTCTGCTGATCGATTCCTCCCCTATTTAAAACAGCAGAGTCAACTTTGCCACCTGCCGCCGTTGTAAATGTGTGACCTCCAAATGGCAACCATTCACTCCAAAAAGAGCCTTTTGAACCATCCTCAACACCCGGCCGTCTTCCAACTACCGGTTTAAGAAATCCAGTGGGCCGATCATCAGTCTGATCAATGCCATCTGTAGTACCTCCGCTACCCGTACTTCCCCGATTGCGTTTGCTACTGTGGTTCCCATCACGCGGGTATCTTGGTGTGCCATCACTCTCACTTCCGTCTCCACTAGCACCGCCTCTTCTATCTCCACGGGTTTCTGGCCCACCTCTTCCACTGGGCTCGCTTTCTTCACTAGGTCCACTTCCTCCACTGGGCCCACTTCCCCCACTAGGTCTACTTCCTCCACTCGGCCTACTTCTTCCGCTAGGTCCACTTCTTCCACTAGGCCCACTTCCTCCACTAGGTCCGCTTCCTCCGTTCGGCCCACTTCCTCCACTAGGCCTACTTCTTCCGCTAGGTCCACTGCTTCCACTAGGCCCACTTCCTCCACCAGGTCCGCTTCCTCCGTTCGGCCCACTTCCTCCACTAGGCCTACTTCTTCCGCTAGGTCCACTTCCTCCACTAGGCCCACTTCCCCCACTGGGCCCATCCCCCCCACCAGGCCCACCATGCCCATTGCCTCCTGCGTCCGTGTCGCTGCTGTCCGAATCTCCACTACTCTCCATCTCTACTTCATCCCCACTACCATCCTCATCATCCTCTACCTTCTCTTCATCTACACTTCCGCGATAGTGTACTGCAGGTGTGCCAACGTCTCTCCAGTGGCTGCCTCCGCGGAATTCGGTGAGCTTAGCCAACTCCGCTCGATCTGTTCTGTAAATTCTGGTGAGATGGTTTTCCGTGCCGGAGGAACTTGTGCCGATGAAGCTAGTCCATTTTCCTGCTATTGACCACTTCTTCCCTAACTGCTCTCCATTTCGACGGATATATTCATCAGTTGCAGAGTTGCTAAGCTTGAGATCCCGAGCAGCTTCATCATGTAATTGACTTTTGCCAGCGCCCATATCAGCCAGAACGGCTTTTGCTGCAAGATGAAGGATTGTCGGCTCTGAGACTTCAACATGTTCTATTGGAATGTCGGCTGTCGCGTTCTGCCCACTGGAGGAAATTCCATGTATACTGACCGAGTCATACTGCATGTATGAATCATCTATTAAACAGTAACTGATGGCTTGAGTGCTGGTAAGTAGGGGTGGAATCTTATACGGCGCTTTGACGAAGGACCCGATTATTGACCCTGCTGAGAGTGGGTTTCCCCACTCCACTCCCGGGGTTATTCGACAAGTCCAGCCTGGGGGAGACAGAGCCCCTTTTAGCATTCGTACAACCCGCGCATCCCAGCTTCCCGGCGAACTAACAGCAAGTACGTCAGCAAATCCTCCACCATAGCGTCCAATTCCTTCAACCAACTTATGCGATACAGTATCGCCGATACCAAGCGCAAAGAATCGAATTTTCTCCCCAAGTTTCTGCCTTGTCGAACGGACAAAATTTACAGTAGCATCAACATCCCAGATTTCACCGTCTGTGAGAATTAAAATCTCAGTGGGGAAAGATGTATCGGTGAGGCGGCTGTTGACTGCTTTTTGAAGTGCGGCTAGTATTTCAGTACCGCCCATGCTAGCATCAAATGTTCCCAGATGCTGATGGGCCGCGGTTAAGGTCTCTTGGTTGTGCGGCTTGGACTGAGGCCAAAGCAGACTGCAGCTCGAGCCGAAAGATGCAATGTTGAAATGAAGACCGTCTTTCGGAAGGCTCTGTAGAAAAATACCCAAGGACCTCCTCAGTGAAGATATCTTAGAGTCCATGGACGCTGAACGGTCAGCGATAAAAATAATCTCGGCCTTGAAACTGTCTTGTGTAAGCTGCGAAAAAAACAAATCCTGCGGCTTGAAAGCTACCCGAATTGCTGAGGATCGTGGGTGTCGTGGGCAAGATTCCATCACGGCACGAGGCTCCAGTAAGCCTGATCCATGCACTAGTATGAGCAGAACAAAATCCCTCCCGAGTACTGGCGTGCTGCTAGAGAGAGTTGCCCGAGCTCTCCAATTTTCACCCACCGTAGCAGCTCCCGCTGCAAGATCACCAAACGCATTTGTCCGGACAGGGCGTGCTGCTGAACCAAGTTCAACAGAAATTGGATGAGTGCGGGATTCCAACTTCCGGATCGGCACTGGGGTTGACACTTCGATACGTATTTCCATACCGTCATGGGCTGTCAAGCTGGATTTGCTTTTCCTGGCATAGCCGTCTGGAGTACCATAACGAGGTGCGATTGATGTTGGTATTGTAACGAGAACGCCCTCCCCTCCGATGTCTGGTTTGAGCTCGTTGACGTAGGTTGTCTCTATCCTGACTTGGGTCTGAGCCGGAATGTTTCCAAGACTTATCTCAAAGATCTCGGACGTGTGTTCCTCCAGAAGTACGGCCACATCATTCCGAGACACTGCAGCTTGGTATCCCTCATGCGCTTTCGTCTTTGCTTCCACCGAGCTAACGATAACCACGCCCCCAATCCAACAAGTAAATGAGACAACAGTTGAGCCATCGTAGAGCGGAAATAAATAAGTTGCTTCTGGAATAGCCTCATCGTTGTCATTGGAGAAAATGTGTGTCAGGATCGTCCGGGAGGTCGTATTAACGACGTTCACGTCCAGAGACACCTGTAGTAACGGCAGATATTGTTGGGTGGTGGCAACGGCATTCTTCCCAATGGCTTTTGGCCGGTATTTATCTTTCGGGTCGCGTAGCTGGACGGCCTCGTGTTCACGTCGGTAAAGTATTCCAGCGACGGCTGGCTCAAGTTCCATGATGGTACCAGCCGGTTTCCGGAGGGGATATTGCTCTAAAGGCACGATATATTAGGTTCCGGTAGGTCGGTCTTGATCGGTCGACTCAGGTTTCCTGGAAGAATCGTGTCTCGATGCTGGTATTTCACCGCTCGAAGGGCGTCTTTGGCAACCTATAAGGCAACCTTCTGCCTAGACTGCCCTCCCCGCTCCAACGTCCAACTCTATTAGATCATTCACAAGGCAAAGCGCAAGGCTGAGCTACGGCTCGCGCGATTACGTGGTTCACAAACCTTGCGCCAATCAGTCATTCTAGACACTCAGCCCCGCAGGAGCAACCGTTTAGGATGACTTCCCCGAGGATGGTGTGCAAAAGAGCGATGTTCCACAAGAATATCGTGGACTACGCTCCACTTAATCTCTACCGCAGCCCACTCTATCTAAATAGCTCGATCGTGAACAAGAAAAATGGCATCGCCCATGTTAGTGGGGGACTTGATTTTGCTCTCGCAACTCGCATATCGGCTTGGAAAATCTCTATCCGCGGGGCGGAAATCCGCCCCTTCGACTCATAGAGAAGTTCAGAATCAGCTATTCGCACTAAGCCATGCCCTGAAGTCGATTGCTGTCGAAGATAATCGAGAGAGACCCGACAGACGTGAAGATTGTGATGACAATAGCTCCCACGAGCATGAGCACTCCAGGAATCTTCAAACCATGTTGGAGAACTGCGAAGACGTTCTCGAAAAATTCAGGACCCTCATTGAAAAATATACGAGTGTGGGACAGTGCACAGATGAGAAGTGCAATAATAGAGCTGCAAAGTGGCGAGGAGAACTGAAAAGTAGCTGGAAGAAAGTGCAATGGACTATGAAAGATGATGATGTGGAAAAGCTCCGTAGAGACCTCGCAATCCACATTCAAAGCCTAAATCTGGCTATGACAGGGTCCACTAGGTCAGTAGCCTTGCATCACCATATAGTCACCGACTAAGTAATCCGTTTTCGCAGTTCCCGAACGAAAAGGGTTGAGTACAAGGTCAATGATGTTCATGACATGTTATCAGATGTCCATAAGTGGTTTAACGAAAACCTGAAGAACAAAAGGCTCGCCGGTGCGACCCAGGAAACTAGCTCTTCGAGCCTTGTGACAGATACAAGCATTGGGGAGTCAATGACCTTTGAGCTCTACGCGGCTCTACCTACCGGATTTGGGCCAGTTCTTCTATGTCCTATGGCGTCGTTTGGAACTGGCTGGCTTAGATGTACACCAGGTTCACGCGGCCAGAGACTTTTTTACTGCTGCTGTTCACAGCGGCTGTCTCCTGGGTCTCTATTGGGAGAAGGTGGAGCCACTGAGGTTCATAAGGAACAGCTTCAATTTTCCCGTACATTACCCGTTCCGGAGTTCTACACTTACTCCACCCCAAACACTAATACACTCTACAGTCTTGTCGATTAGCCTTATTACTCGTTTGGTTGGCGAACGCTCCTGGCAGCTTTTCGCTACATCATCGAAAATCACCTCGTTGGTAATCAAGGGCATTGAACCATCGGGTAACCCCTAAAGCGCTGTACTGATCTATCCACACAACTAAATCTGCCGCAGATCTTGCACTATTTCAGCGATATATCGATCAACTTGCACTCCTGCAAAGTCAAGCCTCTGTAAGAAAAGGTGTAAGCTCAATGCTCATACATTACCCAAAGGCCGAGGGAGATAGAAAGACGATCTCAATTCTAGACACCAAAGGGTATGCATCGAACCCTCGTCCTTTGTTGCCTATCTTTAACGAGGGTTTCGATAGGGAGACGTCACATTTCGATGGACAAATATCCTCCATTACTTTCGTAGCCAATGGCCGCCGATTCACCCAACTCTCGATCGATTCCGTCCAGATACTGCACTACAGGTCTACCAGCTTTCCAGATAGTTACCCGCCCGCTCCTGCAGACACTCAAATAGCCCTTCATGAAAAGCACGGGGAGTTGATCTTCAGGCCCGTATCAAAGGGCTCATCCGGATCCCGATTTATCGTAAACGGCAAGCCTTGTTGTAAGCAGCCCAATTAGAAAGTACGTTAACTTACTCTTATTTAGTCTTCTACGACACAAAGCTTGAGCAACCTCGAGGCACACGAAAGCTTCGCATCTTCGAAGCGACCTGCACTAACGAAGAAATCAAACGCGAACCGATTCGCACAACTTGTGAAATAGCGGAGGTCGAATTTGTTGCTGAAAGCGGTATTGAGGCTTCCTATCACTTACGGCCATATTCTCTAGCATCGCATCTGACTCCCTATTCTAGCAGCCAAGAAGTTCTTAACCGTTGTGCAAGCAATGCAGAAAGAACTCCACATATATTATCTGCAGTTTCCGCAATTTGGGGAGCAGACACTATACCAAAGGTAGTATATGACTCAAAATTCCCAGCCACCCCTTCCCCCGGCTAACAAATTTCACAGTTCTTGCGGTGATGTTATCATTGACGACCATTATCTCTTCGATGCCACAACAACAGTTCTTTTCAATCCATCCAACAACAAATACCGCATGATTATCTTGAGCGGTCCTAATGACGCTTGTGTTAGTATGGAATGTAAGTTGCAATCTGGTGCATGGCCACTGCCAGTAACGTCATCTAACCTCTCCCCGTTAGTCCCATTAGCTTACTTCCAAAGCCTGCTTTCAGACGGCAGCAGGACGGAAACCCCCGAGATTTCCGCTCATTTTGTTGAGCAATTGCCGGATTGCACCATCGTCACAGAACAGCTTATAAATATCCCGCCGGTTGCATTAGGGGCTATGTCAACTCCTTTTACCCTTCCGTTGAGACTTTGTTGACGATTGGCGCAAAGGTGAGGTAAGGGGTGAATGTGGCGGTTAGCATTATGGTTAAACAACAGACCGTATCCACAGCTAAAAAAAAAAAAAAATTGTAGCAGTTATGCAAACAGGTCAAGTGCAAAATGTAGGAAATTTTTATCGACACCCGGGCACACGACGGCGCTGAGAATAAGTCAAGTTGTGGAAGTGAAATGGATGGGTTCCGGGCGCGCTGTAGCTGTTTGTAGTCTGTAGATGTTGTTTGATTTGTGGCTTTGCTGTTGCTTGCTGGAAAGGTATGAATGGGTTTTATGTGGCGTGGCAGCATTGGGCTGTATCTCCGGAAGAGCATGCTAAAGGCGGTGGCCTTTATCATTGAGGGTTATGGGCCTGTTATCTTTTCCACCAAACACACCACCATAAAGCGGCTACTTCGGGCGGCCACCACAAAAGAAGAGAAATTGGATAGCCCAGGAGATCCCTGTGAAACGACAGGCCCCTCCGAGCAGTTTGATCTAGAACATCGGCTGGAGACTCGAACTCGAATTCGACTGCCCTACTATTAGAACCCGATACGCATATCTAGGAGCGCGCCATACCCTGCCCTGCCGGTGGATAGAAGGATGTTTTTGATTGGGAGAATCGCCGGCACGGCAGGTAAGCTACCCCACCCCATCCCCTGCCAAGAGAGCAGGACTGAAACTAACTCCCTAAAACGCAGTCTTGGCGGTCATACAACTACACAGCGTGCCACAGGCATACTTTCTGGAATTCAGTGGAGAAAGGGGAGGGGGAGGTTCCAGAACAAAAAAAAACCCATGGCGTAGAGCCCCATATATGCACGGGGCGACTCTCCGTGTTCCCCGGAACCGGCCCGCTCTGCCGACGTTCAACATTTCTCCCCACCCCCCCTAAACGCTCGATCAAGGACCGCGCCAACCTTTTCCGTACCGTTCATCCAGAACCCGACCAAAATAAACAAACAAATAAATAAATAAATAAACACAACCCAATTCCACCACCTGCGCCTCTGTTTATCCAGCAAGACATACCCGACAGCAACACGAAGAATAGAAACAGGATTCAGAGAGAAAAAAAAAAAAAAAAAAATAAGATCAAGAAGAATTTTAAAAAAAAAAGATCTTGATAGAATCAAGGGGGAAATGGATGTGGTTTGGGGTAGAAGAAAAACTCATGGTGGGGGGGTAAGAGTAGTAATGATAATAATAATAGGCGGCTGGTAATGCCACGGGCGTAAATGGTAGTGCCACGGGCAAAAATGGTAATGCCACGGGCCCGTGACTGGTAATGCCATGGCCGTGACAGTAGTATATTAACACGTAATCATATTCAACTTATCTCTGTCACTTCCATCACCTCCACCACCTCCACGCATCTACCGCCTCAACCTCCACCAGCTCTACCTCCATCGCCTCCACCTCCACTGCCTCCATTGCTGCGATGAGTCTCCTACCACCAACAGAGGGTTCCGAATACCCTGATCGGAAAAGCATGATCGAGGCAATTCAAGTCCTTCAACTGACCTCTATGAAGAATGCTGGACAAAGCTTCAGGAGAGGTATGATAACGATGTACCAGAGCTTACCTCTTACATTTATAATACTTGGCTAATGCCTTGGAAACGGCTTTTGGTTCGGGCTTATGTGGATCACTACCTTCATTTTGGTAATATAGTCACATCACGGGCTGAAGGATAACACAGTCAACTTAAATCAACACTAAGAGTATCAACTGGTAACCTCAAGAACGTATTTGAAAAGATTGAGCTGCTTCTTGATCGTCAACATATTGAACATGAAGGAGGAATTGCTAGAGATCAAATCCGGTCACCACATACTGCTAGAAGGCCTTTATATTGTCAACTACTAGGACGGATTTCAAACTTTGCTCTTGGAAAGATTGGGGAACAACAGCATCGACTAGCAAACCCAGCACCACTGCCAGCCTGTCCCATGGCATTTAGGCATTCCATGGGTCTTCCGTGTGTACATCAGATCCAGAAACTGCTTCAGCAAAACCAGGTTCTTCAATTGGACGATGTCCACCAGCACTGGCACTTGAAGCCACAGACTCCAGTTACAATGTAACCTTTTGTTCTAGATCCTGTAGTTGCACAAACCTGTGGTCGGCCAACAGCGCTAAAACCAAAGAACCGCAGCTTCACTCATGCAGCCAATACCCGCCAAGCAGCGTCCTCAACACGGAGAGATGCTTCTGCTTTTGAGCAAGTGGGTGTGCGCACACGGTGCCAAGTAGCAGCAACTGCAGTAGGAACCAGGAGGACAGCTCGTGATAGAAGGAACCGTGATGTATAAGTCTTAGAGACTTCCTGTATATTAGATGACCACTAATAAACAATCTCTACTCTACACACTCCTTGCTACCGAACATCTAATAGAAAGGAATACTACTGCCACGGCCATGGCATTACCAGTCACGGGCCTGTGGCATTACCATTTTTGCCCGTGGCACTACCATTTATGCTCGTGGCATTACCAGCCGCCTAATGATATAATAACCACAACAACGGGTTTTTTATTTTTATTTTTAATTTTTAATTTTGATTTTAATTTTATTTATGTTTACTTTTACTTTTACTTTTGTTTATTTTTGTTTATTTTATTTTTACTATTTTTTATTTTATAATTAAAATTTTTTTTTTTCAATTTTTTTGTTATACGAGATATTCACTCTCTATCTATCCCGCCCATTACTAGCGGGTTTTGCTCCCCCCCCCCACTTCCCTCCCTTCCCTCCCTTCCCCCCTCCCCCTGACAAAATCCCCTTACTGACATGACATGAGCTGCTGCTTCTTTGGGAAAAAAAAAAAAAAGGAAGTTTGGAATCGTTGGTCGTCGTTATCGTCATTTATTGTCACTGTCGCTATTACTATCATCATCATTGCACCGTTCATCACACTTCATAGACTGTGTTCTCTGGGGGGTTTCTGTAATGACGACCATGACTGTGTCTCTGTCGGTTGCGTTACTGCTAATGCTGCTCCGTTTCTCCTGCCCTTCCGCGCTGGTGGATGCGTTGTGCTTCTTACCGCCAACGGCTTTCTCACCCGAGTTCTTCGTCCTCTGAACCCGCGCCTTGGTCCCAGGGTCTTTCTTGTCTGTGTTGATACCCTCTTTCATGGCGGCTTCCCCCTTTTTGTCGACTGAGTCGATTTCCACCACTACTTCGTTGCCACCCTCAAATGCTTTGTGTTTCTTGGTTGTTGGTTCTTCGTTATCTTCCCTGGCTGCGTCTGGGTTTCCGTTTGCTCGCTTTCGCCCGAGCTTTGCAGCTCCGCTCTTGGCTCTGGGCTTGCGGACCGCTTTCCATTTTGCTGGAATAGCTTCACCAATTGCCATTACACTGGCGGTCTTCTTGACGGGAGAAGCGTCGTATCCGGGTTCGGTGGTGTTCGTACCGTTGGCCTGAGACGTATCGCAGTTTTCGGTGCCTTTGGCTTCGTTAACCTCGCGTCTCATCTCGCGCCAAACGCGTTGTGCTCCAAAGAGGGTACGGCCGGGCGGGAGCTCCAGTTTATCCCAATCAGGAGCGGCACCAATCTGGTCAAGGATTGACAGGCACAAGGTGAGCTTTGGAGGCGATTAGCTGATGCTAGATATAGAGATACGTTCGAGCTGCCCACCTTTTCGATCTGACCCCAGGCGCGTCCTTTCTCACTTTCATTCATGATGATTGGTGTTCGAACAACCGTAATTTATATGTTGGGTTGGGCTGAATTGTATAGGGTAGGTGTTAGAGTGGTATATGCAAAGTTGACGCGAAGGTAAGCTGTCCAGCGAATCGGAACGCCAAAAGGGTGAAGAAGGGGGTTAGGGGTTGACGAGATGTTGAGTTGGGGGGGTGAAGCGAACTTTAGTCGGTGGATGCAGTCACAATAGGCGTAAGTTCGGCAACGCCAACTAGAACGGACAAGAACAGGTTCCGAAGGGTGTCACTGAAATTAAAGAAGGCGACGTGGAGACGAAGCCCAGGGGTAGCTTGACTGTTCGGCATAGGGGGGTCACAGAATGGCTCTCAGAGTGGCGAGAGGGGGTTAACCAACTGTAGGTGGGCCGCGGTAAAGGCGCATTGATTACTGCGAGCATCTGAATGGAGCGGTTCGGTATGGCTGTAGTATGCAAAGCTAGTAGGTGGAATACCCGTATGGGTAGCCCGGTTCGAAAAGACTGCATTGTTTGAGACAAGAGCAAGCTGGTGGAAAGCTACGTAGATTGATGGATTAATGGTCTGCTCTATGCCTACCCGCCCAGGTACCCGCCCAAGCCACCCACCAGCCCCTCTCTACTACGTTGCAGTCTTGAAGCGAGGTTTAGGGAAAGAAAGGCATTGTCCCTCGCGCCGGTGTATATAGTGTAGCACAGCGGGCGCGCCGTATGGAATCAGCGGAGAGGTTCCCTTGGTGTTTTACCGAGAAGTCGTGTCGGTAAGTGTCGGCCGCATTTAACTATATGCCCACAATCAGCTACCCGTGTCTAGCTAGAGCATCTAAAGAAAGCGCCTAGGGGAGGCGTGGGATAGTGCCTACAATCATCGGCATAGAGACAGCAGTCAAGCCCAACGCAGCGTTGGGAGGGTAACCTCTGGATGCCACGGTTCCCCGCAGGGTAACCCTAACCCTTCGCTGCCAACCCCAAGAAAAGGGTGGATTCGAACAATTTTAAACACCCTTGTTATCATTGTTATCACTGGCACTTGCATTCTCTCTACGACCAGTAATATGCAGATGCCCATTTTCACACTGCAACGAACCCCGCCAATGACAATGCGATGAACTACCCCAACGGCTACGACCCCATGAACTTCTCCCAGTCACCGCAGCAACAGAGCACCACCACCAGCTTTCAGGGGAACGTCCAGTCTCAGCTGCACTACGCCAACCAATTGGCACAGCAACAGGCAGTACTGCGCCAGCATCAGGCCCTCCAGACACAGCACCAACAACCACAGCAGTATGGAGGTGGGAATCTGGCCGCCACTGGAGGGACTGGCAGCGGATCGATGATGCGCGGCAGCATGCAACCACAGCAGATCGGAGGTAAGTTGGGACTAGGGGGCGATCCATCCCCACATCACTTGCCCCCGTGTGCCCCCATCAACCCACATCCACCCACATCCACCTTGGGAAATACAGGCCACGGGCAGGGCAGGCGGAGGCAGAGGCAGGCAGAGGCAAGCCGATTCATCGCCCACCACCCAGAGACACGGCAGCAGTGCGCATGTTCGCTTAGACGCGCGTGGTCTGACGGAGTCGCTCATGATCCCCTTCCCATGTTCCTTCCCGTGCGAGGCTGTTTCTCCCTTCCCCCTTGCTAATGTCCCGTAGCAGCCCATCAATCACCGTACTCTGGCGCTCCTTATGGTCAGGGAATCCCCCCCGCTGCGTTCCCCACCTCCACACCACCGCAACAGCAACATCCACATCACCTCCCGCAGCAACACCAGCAGCAGCTCGGCACTATCTCCCCGAAGCACGATTCCCCGAGTACCCCTCAGCAACAGATACATCAGCAGCAGTCAGGCCAAATGTCTGCCCCGCCTGTCCCCCAACAACAGCAAGCCCAGGCTCCGGGCCAGCCCCCACAAGGCGGTAGCGATCAGCGGCCCCCCTTATCCCCAATCCAGCTGCAACGAGAGAAAGAGCGCGTTTCGTTGCTGTTGGAGATCAATCGGGAGTTGCTGCAGGAAGTGGTAAATCTACAAGCTAGTGGGAAAGCGGGTGGGCCTGGACAAACACCAGGGCAAACTTCACCGCAAGAAAAAGAGGCGAAGGATGAAAAGGACGGCACTGACGGACAGCAAGCTAAGCCTGTGCCTGACAAGTCCTACGTTGAGTGAGTGTTTCTACTAGGCCTCCCATACTGACGTATCAGTTCGTCTTCATCTCTCCTGTCATTTTTTTTTTCGAACGTGCGCTCCTAGAAGCGCACCCCAGTTTCCTAAGGAGCTCGACTGCGGTGATACCCATACTATCGCCTTTCGCGACTCCCTTCAGAAGCCCAGCAAGACGATAATCGGGGGGTTGCTTAGATTTACGCACTCCTCTACTATCACGGTTTTATAATCTTATCAACATGTCAATTCATTCGTCATTTATAGGACTGTGTTTAATATTTTACTTTCTATTCTTGGAATTGACCCCGCTACTCTGCCAGGTTCCCTATCACTTATTTCCGAAGCGCGTAGCCATTTTCTTCAAGACACGAGAAGCTGATAGCAGGCAGGTGCATGCGCCGTCTCCAAGCCAACTTGGCTTATCTCGCTGCCATGGCCGACAGGTCTCACAAGCCTGGCCCCATCCCAACCTCTCCTGCCATTATGATCGCACCCCCCGAGATGCCCTTGCTCAACGAGCCCTACAAGAAGCTTCTCGCCCTCTTCCCGGGTGCGAAGCCAATGAACATGCAACCGCAGCAGCCGGGGAATAGGACGGTAATGCCGCCTCCGTCTGCAGGGACCCAGCAGATAAGTCTGACGGCAGCGGCTGGCCAGAGTATGGCGCAAGGGCCAGGCCAACAGGGATCGCGGTAACTACAGAGGGTTCATCCGGCCGGCCGCGTGGTGATATACTACGCCTCGCGTAGATTTTCTAGGGGCGCAGTCTCGGTGGTGACTTGGGGTGACTTGGTATTGCTAGTCAAAGCATTCTTTCCGCACTTGAATCTGATCGTATTTTCTGAAAATGATATATAAATAAATATGGAGAACCCTTTTATATCTGATATTATCTCGGGAAGTTAATTCGCCGATTCCTTGTAGTGTCCCTCACCCTCTTTAATCCTGAAACGTATGAAGTAGAAAGGGCAAAAGAAGCCATGCGTTCCCGTAACAGGCAGTTGTCGATGCCGCTTTTACGTGCGGTCATATTTGATATCTGTGCTTTGTCACCCCGCCACCACAACATCGATGCTTGGGAGTTCAACGATTTGAGCAGCTTCCCTCATAACACACGGCTTACGTGGGCACAACTGAGAGGCGATGGTTGGGACTAGAGGGCTTTCCCCCGAACCGAGCGAGAGGCCTAGGGTTCATGGTGACGTTCACCCCCCTAGAGGGGTGGGGGAGTCAGACATGATACAGGAGGGACAAGCAATATCACCGAACGTACAGCAAGCAGAAACATCAATACCTCCCTCGAAACCCGGCGGCGAACTCACCACCACATCCACGGCCCCCGCTCTCCCACCCCACATGCTCCAGTCCACTGCCGAGAAGCTGGCCAGCATCTCCAAAACCCCTCTCTTAATGACTCCCCTCGACCTCGCAGCCTCAGAATCCAACCCAGCCCTCGAAGCTCTTCAAGCCCTCGCCTATGAAGGCCCGCCCTGGGAAGTAGCCCAAAATTTCCGAGAGCAGGGAAATGAGTGTTTCCGGGAGAAGCGGTGGGGGGATGCGAGGGAATTTTATGGGAAGGCTTTGGAAGTGTTGGGGGAGGCTAGGAAGGAGAGGGAGAAGGAGGGGAAGAATGATAGTGGGAAGGAAGGCGAAAGGGAGGAAATAAGGAAGGAGAGAGGTATTGAAGAGATATGTCTCGTCAACCGCGCAGCTTGCAACCTCGAACTAAGTACCACCCCGCCCAAATCCGCGCCCTTCCACTCACCCCTCCCATCTAATCCTCTGTAGAAAACTACCGCCAAACCACCCAAGACTGCACCCTCGCCCTCTCCCTAAACCCGCACAACCTAAAAGCCCACTACCGCCTCTCCCTCGCCTCCTTCTCCCTCTCCCACCACCCTCAAGCCCTAGCCCAGACCACGCACGCCCTAACCCTCTCCCCCACCAACTCAGCCCTCCTCACCCTCCAGGCGAAAATAACCACCGCACTCCACCACGAATCCGAGAAGCGCAAAAAACAATCCGCAGCCCTAGCAGCCCAACGCGCCCACAAACTCAAAATCCAATCCGCCCTTAACGAAAGAGGCATCATCACGCGAAACACAGGAACGAAACCTCTCCTCCCCGACCCCTCCGCGGAAATCGCATTCCAACCTTCATCCCCACCAGAAACAGAAACAGAAACCCCCCATCTCCTCACCTTCCCAACCCTCCTCCTCTACCCCCTTTCCCTCCAATCAGACTTCCTCACCGCCCTCGCCGAATCCGAACCGCTCCTTCCCCGCCTCCATGACATCCTCCCCCCACCCTGGGACGAGAACACCCCGCCAGAATACACCCCGCACACCACATGTCTCTACATGGAGACGCGCACAGGCGGGCTGCTTAAACTGGGCAAGAATATCCCGATTGGAAAGGTCTTGGGCACGGGCTCGGTCGAGGTTGTCGATGGGCTGGTGACGGTTTTTGTCGTGCCGCGGAGTAAGGCGGAGGCGTGGGTCGAGGAGTTTAGGGAGGGGAATAAGGGGAAGGGGAGGAAATGAGAGCAAAAAGTTCGTGATAGGAGGAGTATCGTCCCTTTTTTTTTTTAATTCTTCACATTCCCGCAACGAATGGGGTTTGGTGAAGTAAGAAAAAAGTGTTATTTTATACCTATAATAAATAACAGCCTATTCAATAAAAATAATAATTCCACGTTCGTCGCTCATGCGTTCGTTCGTCCCAAAACGCCTCCCAGTATAGAGAATAATATATAAGCCCCTAGCATAACGTAAAAAAAAAGCTCAGTAAAAAAGGAAAATAAAAAAAAACAGTAATTACTGGAATAGGGGGGTAAGCACGATCGTACCCCTACTCTATCGCAATGCTTCCCCACCACACCACGAAAATAGGGCGGGAAAAAAATATATGTATATCATACCCATACCCCCAGCCAACCCCGACCCAACTCCTTCACCGCCAATTCCTCCATGACCGGGTACGTAAATCGGATGTATAGATACCCAAATACCTCAAGACATCTTATAAGTCCACCCTCCGTTAGCAATCAGCCTCTCCCTCTCCTCCGTATAACTCTGAATATCCTCCTGCGTCAGCGCGTCCTGCCCACTCCAATTTGCGCTGCTTGACCGATGCTTGAGTCGGTGCTGCCGCGCGTTATCCCTAAAAATCTCCTCCATATGTAGGGGTGCTACGGGCCCAAACACTTCCTCGGGATCAATGAGCTCTTGGTTCATAAGCGCTGTCCTCATGAATGGCGAGTTCACCCAGCCAGGTACCGCAAAGCTATCGCCTTGCTCTTCATCCTCGGAGTCTGTGGGGACTTCTGGGAGCTCGACTTCTTCGCTATTTTGGTAGCGGGGGGAGCGTGCTGGCGTTTTATGGGGAGGGGCATTGGGGTTGTCTGCAAAGGGAATTTTTGCATTCGCAAATTTCGCCATATCCATTTGATGAGCTGCCTTGCCATGCTGCATGTGATGTTGTCCAGTTGTTGTAGCCTTTAATAGAGATTGTCCACTGTGTGAGGTGCCCTGGGGTGGTGCAGCCATATATTTATTTGGTACATCCTGGAGTAGTTAGCTAAATGTCGTATCGCCAGATATACAACCCAAACTGACCTTTCGAATAACGGATTGTCGGACTGGGGGAGGCATTTTCTGGCGCGATTCTTCCCCTTCAAACTCCTCATTTGTCCGCCGTCTCTTCGAGTCCGTCTGCTGGTAAGGGGGACAATGGCCATTTGCTTGGCGATAGTGCGATTCATCATCTATTGACTCAGACGGGAGAACGCGCTTCGGTGGCCGCGCAGGGTTAGGCTGGATTGCCGGCTTGTTAAGGCTTTCCACCGGGGGTCGAAGCTGTACTACTCTTAGTAGAGTACCCTTAGTAATGCGTTCACGCTACTTACATTTCCGGCCGTATTGGCTTTCGAAGGAGGTCTGCCCGCACCCATTTCACCCCGGTGAACGGGCGGAGGTGGTAACATCTTTTCATATTCCACAGGACGTGCCTAAGCAATTATTAGCAATCCTCTAAATAAGCATCACCTAAAAACGTACGGCATTGTTTGCAGATCTGAGTTTAGCACCCATTATAGAGCCCTTCTGTTCTCCCTTCTTTGCGATTTCTAGTCTCCTCTTCTCAATCGCCTGTTTTTGGGCGGCGATCTTCTTTGGGTCAACCCGCTCCCGCTCTCGCAAGCGCTCTGCTTCTTTAATTCGCTCCTGCTCTTGCTTGCGCTCTTCCTCCTGTTGAAGAACATGCTTCCGCTCTATTTCGCGCTTATGCTCAAGTTTGCGTCGAGCTTCCCTTTCTTCCTATAGCGCTGTTAGTATCCTTATCTACTGGTAACTCAGCCGTGAGCCTCAAACCTGTTCCTTTTTCCTGGCTGCTGCGGTCATAATTGGAGGCTTTGGCCGTACGGATGTTGATGAGACTGAGCCCTTGACACTACCTGACGGAACAGTACTTTGGAGAGAAGCATTGCCCAGTTTGCTGGCCGGACCGGTCTGCTTCGGCGCGGGCGGTGGGAGGAACTCCTGTAGGTTTGTCGCAAGCGTGGAGTTGGAAGGGTGAACCTGCCCATTCTGCGATTTGTGTCAATAATACAAATGCGACACGGAAATGCCATAAATACCTTTCGATGGTCGAGCTCTCGTTGTGAGGTGTAAACTTGTATGGCAACTGGTGCTGGTTTCGGTTTGGCAATGCTTGCCTTTGTGGGTCTAGTAGGCCGCCGGATATCCCTAGGCTTCTGTATTTGTGAAGGGGGTTGGCTATGAGGGAGTGGAATCTCCGGCGCTAGTACCGGAGCTTCGGCCATCTCTACATCGTGGTCCGGCAGATTGGTGCTGGCGCCAACACGGGTACTACCAACTTGGGCACTCTCATTTGAGCTCTTTTTGTTCGCTGGGCCTAGTCCCTGGGAAGCGGCAGCTATCCTATCCATCTCTTGCCCGTAAATGGCAGCCTTTTGCCGCTCTTTCTCCCGAGCTTTCTCAAGCCGGTCATCATTTCTTTGTTGTTCTTTAGCTAATCTTTCTTGCTCCTTTGCCTCCCTTTCTCTCTGCTTTTCCTCCCTATCGGCAGATCCCCTAGTTATCACACTACTCGCCTTAGAGGGGCTAGTTCGCACACTATGAACATCCTCCATAACATTATCCACCATCCCGTATTGATGTGTCGTCAAGGGTTCGAAGTTATTCCTGGGTCCTTGATTGCTCCTCGTCACGTCCTCGATTGAAGCCTCGGCCCTGGCCCGTGAATGCGGGGATAATGACTCCATTTTTGCTGCAGCACTAATGCTAGCACTACTAACGAAAAGTCCTTTAGCCGACTTCAGCATCGATGTTAGTTTTGCCTTTGCACTTGACGGACCATCTACAAAACGTCTAGATGTCGGTGACCCAGCCGGAGCAGTCGACGTAGGGGCCGGAGCACTATCCTCAAGTACTAAAGATAAGTTGGGGTTGGAAACAGAAATTGGTTTTGTGGACGGATTAGTGGCCAGCCCAGATCGTGTAGGTGAAGGAAGCCTAGACGTTGATGCATTTTTGTGATGCCCTAGATTGCTTGAGCCTCTCTCCGGAATTACCGGGTGGCGCAATGGCGATGCTGCCTTCATCATCGCCCTTGTCTCGGGAGCGGAGGTAATATGATTCGAATCATAGACGCCGGCAAGTCTCCCAGTGACCTCTTCTTGGTTGGGATTAGCAAGGCGTGACTGATTATTCGACTTGATAGGTGCGGAAGGTTTCATAGGAATCCAGTCATCCTCATCATCGCCTCCATCGTCATTAGCCACGGTAGCCTTAGCCGCGGCCGAAACAAGCGTCTGGGAGCTTCCGTAAGGTTGATTGACCGCAACAGGCTTTTCATTATCTACCTGGGGTAGCTCCGGGTACGGTACGGACTTGGTGAGCCTCAGTGACCGAGATTGCCCTAGCATGTAGATCTGTTCATTCAGCCGCTGTGTTGATGTCTTGTTGTGCAGCTTTGATGCATCTTCAAGTTGGCCACGCCCATGTAGATCTCCGTCAGCATGATGCTCATCTCCATCGGGCCCTTTACTGCCATGCTGGGAACTACCCGATCCCTTGCCTCCAGTCTGCCTTCCTTGATAACCTGCTAGCGATGGCCTATTGGCTCTGAGTTGATCTAAATGACTTGTTCGTGACGCGCGTGCTCCAATGCTTCTCTTTGTTGCCATAGGTTCACGAGCCGGAAGTGATGGAAGTTTCAAGCTATTCTTTCTCATGAGGGGTCGTACTGGACTAGATCCATCCGAGGGCGTTCTCGATTCTACGTCCTCATGTTGTGATTCTAGGAGAGATGCATGTTCACGCTCCGAGATGGACACAGCAGGACTCGCTACGGAAGCAACCTCTACCGGTGGTATTCGGACTGGTGAGGTAGTTGGACAATGGCGTTTATCAACTTGCTCGGGCGACAGGTCCCGGGGATGTAGTGTGGTTTGCCCAACTTTGCCAACCTCGGCAGCAGCGCTGACAGCACTGACTTCATTCATAGGCCTCAGTGTTTCGATCTTGTTATCAAGCTCCTCTGGAGCCGAATGGAAAGAACCCTCTGTCGTCCTACGCTCGTCCGTGGTTCTTTGAGTACTTGATTCGCTAGCATTGAGCCTAGTGTTGTTGAAAGTCGCAATATCGACGGGATCCATGCTGTGACCAGGTGCTTCGTCGAGATCCATATCGTCTGATGACATACCGTGATACCCAGAGTCGGTATTCTGCTTCCCTGCTCGAAAAGCCTTGCCTGTGGTCGTTTTGACTGCATTTTCCTGGGCCGGGCACTGCGGGTCCTCCGCAACCTGTATGTGGCTGATATGCTGATAGAACTGATTCTCGTGTGATGGGCTGGGGGCGGCCCCCGGATTTGCGAATATATCTGTGAGAGGCTAGAACGGAGGAGTGAGCAGGAATCACCATAAACCCTTCATGGCAGACCTACCGCCCGCTCCTCCAGCGGATTTCGCTTCCTCGCCGTCCGAGGCGTCTTGCCGCGCAACTTCCCCGGGGTTTTGAAAACCTCAGCGACATCCAATTGCTGCCTACTGAAGATATCGGTCATATGCTCATTAAGCCAATCCATCTCATTCCGCGCGGAGAATGAAAATTCATCCACTTCTGCATCGGTGAACTGACGCGCAGAATCGCGTTCGCTAGCAATCCACTGGGAAGATCCCACCGGCAAGAGCGCCCCAGACCGAATGGTAGCCATGCTGGGAACCAAAACAACACGCTCACGGAGATGGGTGAATAAACCAAGAGGGCAAAGGGCAAGATCAGACGCAGACGCGCATATCAGCCAAAACGCGAGATACGTCGGGTGTCGGTAAGTCCCCAGGCGATCGGGGCCAGCTGGTGTTGTCGATGAATTATCGGTCGATGTGTGGGTTGGACTGCGGAGGGAAGTCCAGTAGCCCGAAGTAGCCGTTTGTTTTGGTTCAGATGGCACGCTAAGTCACGTAAGCGACCCGAGAAAACGTGACCTTCAACACCAGAAGAGGAGGCTCTGCAATATGCAGTATGCAGAACGAATCTCTAGCCGGGGCATCGCTCCAAAGGGCACGAGGACAAAAGACACAAGGCTGGAGTTACATGGAAGGAATCTACAGAGAGAGTGAGTCAAGCCTCCGCCGGGTCCGCTCGTCTGGTCTGGGGCTACTAACAATACCAGGAGTTACTTCTGCAATAAGGTGTGGAAGACCTAGAAGTGGCTATGGCTCAGCAAGCCACGGCTCAGCGAATACTAAATTTTACATAGTAGCAATTAAATAACATGCGCCCGAGAAACCCATGGCTCTTCTGCAATTGATGCAAACCACCTCTTAATCTCTTTACAAGATAGAGATGGTACTTTTCTTTTTTCCTTTGTCTTAAAATTTCTTATTTCTGATGCATTTCATATAATTTCCAAATCATTGTAACTAACAATATGAGCCCTATTCAATATAGCATTACTATGAGAAGCTCTTGAATTTTTCTCCAAATTAACTTCAAATAAAATCTAATTTCCATTTAATAATAATTCTTTATCAGATAAAGCTTATTCTATAGCATAAAGAACTATCTCTACTTTTCTAACCCATAATATTTGTAAGATTGTAATATGGATCTTAGAACTTAACTAGTAATGTGATGACTTAGTGATGATGGAGAGACTTTAATATAAAGTTGTCATAGAATGTTCTTAGAGACAATGGAACAAAGTTAAAGTAATTGAGATCAATAGAAACACTCTTGATTCTATAAAGTAAAGAACTAATTACTGTCTATTCTACTATGGGCAGCTAACTACTTAAATATATGATTCTATCAGCTCCCCAATAACTACCTTGTTCTCTAACTTAATTCCTATTATCTCAACTTTTTCTACTACCAGTAATATTATTAGCTCAGTATTTGTTACTTTCGAAAGTTACTCTTCTAGCATATTATTTTTGTAATGATGTTTTTGTCAATAGGAAGTAGGAAACTGTTTCCATTGTTCGTTTAATGAGTTGTATATAGTTGTAGATATTGCTTGTAGTTACTTACTTATGGATTATATTATTATTGTGAAGGTTTGATGTTGTTGTATTATTTGGCAGCTGAAAGCAGTTTGGGCAATCTAATGCAACTATGAGCCTCCTTTATGAAAGCTTCATTACTAATGCTTTATAATGTATCTATAGTGACTTCATAAATTTGATTTCACAATACATTTGATATAATAAACTGAAGTTGTTAGTAAGTACTTGATATATCTATATCATATAAGATTACTATAATTGATGTAGTTGTCTAATTAAATAATGTAATAGGGCATTCTAATATATTGAGAATAAGGTTAAAATTATAGAAAAGTAATCTACAAGCCTTTTATGCTGACCTAATAATCTCAGAAGTAAATACTTCAACACAAACTTTAGAATATAGTTTCATAAATTAATTCTTTATAATAATAATAGATCTTTCTCTTGCAGCTCAAATAATTTCTAGTCAATAATAATACTTTACAGTACTAAAATACCTTATATTAAGAAGCTGAGTAATATATATAATATGTATATATAGTTGTAATAAAATGATATTATATTCAAAACAAAAGCTAATAAAATTTACTAATTTATAACTATCATGACTATCACATATAAGAATTTAAGATGAGCTTTTAGCTTTGCCAACTATTTAGGGATAAAATACATTTTATAGCTATTTCATCCCTAATTTATTATTAAAGTATCTATTAAAACTGATTCCAAAATGCTAATCAATATACTTTCTATAGGTATATTATGAATCTTAATGTATTGCTATAGAAATAATAACTAGTAGTACCAAATATGTTCTATCTATAAGATTATATTATAAATTTTAGAGATAACTAATAATATGACAGCTTGTAGTAATAATGGTAAGATTTTGGTACAAAGTAATTATATTATATTTATAGAAATAATATAATTATTACAAAAGTGAAAAAGTAATTTAAATTAGTAGAAGTACTTTTGATTCTGTAAAGTAAGAATGAATCACTACTCATCCTATTATAGGTAGTGAACTACTTAAATATATGGTTCCGTTAACTTTTCACTAATTACCATATTTTCTGACTTAGCTTCTATTACCTCAACTTTCTCTAATACTAGCAATATTATCAGTCCAATACTTCTACTGTTTTCATGGAGTTATTATATTACTTTTATAGTAACATTTTATTAACAAGAGGCTTGGAAGTTATTCCTATTATTCATTTAAATTGGAATATATATAATTATGAAGAATATTTATGACTACTTGCTTATAAGTATTTGTAAGGCACTAACAATAAGGCTCCCACAAAGGAGGCTCATAGCTGTGTCGGACTTCCAAAACCGCTTCCAACTACCAGAAGACGCAACGATGTTAGACCTTCACAAAGACGACATGATTCATAAGCAAGCAACATCTGTAACCATATGCAACTACCAAGCAAACAACGGAAACAGCTTTCTATATCTATTGATAAAGACGTTGCTACGAAAACGATACACTGGAAAAATAACTTCTGAAAGCAGTAGATACTGATTTGATGACATCACCGGTAACAGATAATATTGCCAGTAGCAGACGACATAGCCGGTAGTAGAAAGAGTTAAGACAATGAGAGTTGGGTTATAGAATGAAGCAACTATAGAGGAGCTAGCTAAACTATATATTTAAGCAGTCCGCTGCTCATAGTAGAATGGGCAGTGATTAGTTCTTCTTACTCTACAGAATCAAGAGTGCTTCTACTAATCTAAACTTCATTACATTGTCTTTAAGAACACTTTATGATGACTTTACGCTGAAGATCCTCTATCATCTCTAAGCTATCACATTACTAGCTAAGCCATAAGATCTACGCTACAGTCTTACAGTATTATTATCATTATGGAAATCTAACGTCATTAAACCTTTTGACAGCCAGAAGTAGTTTATGCAGTCTGATATAACTAAGAATCTCCTTATGAGAGCCTTATTATTAGTATCTTATATTATCTATATAAATAATTTCAACAACAGTTATTATAAGAGCAATTCTAAGTACTTAGAAAGTAATATTAGAATTACTCTATATTTGACAATTTAAAGTTAGAGAAGGAAGGAGGTTTGTAAGAAAGACTCAAACTTATTTATATAAAAGAATACCTTTCAGACTGCCTTTTATATAATATGAGACCTGCATATATATTGAACTTTATAACGAGTTCTTGCTTTGAGTTTGGTAAGTATAAGTAGGTTTGCGAATATGTTATGGAGTTTGTATGAAGGGCCCTGGCTCATAGACTGTGGTCAGTACTTATATGAAGAGTTGCAAAGTTGAAAAGTTAGTTTTTTTAAAACAGCCTGTAATTTGTTCTCATAGCTCTCATTTTATTTAAAAGATATATTTTAGTTTTATAGGTTTATAACTTTTAAAGGAGAGAAAATATGAAAAATCTGAGATTATCAGGCAAATTGACTTTAGAACAAATCATCTATATTTATATATTAATACTATGGAGTTAAGTAGTCAAGTGAAAAGATGTTGTAACGGCCATACGAGAGCTCGGACTGCGGAGCGAGCCATACTCGCACCACCAAGATTCGCGGCTCGCGAACCCCTATTAGAGACTAACGAGGATGCCTCTTGCAACCTCATCAGTCAACGCACGTATTGTACATAGAACGTCATTAGAATAGAGCTATACCCACACTACCACCTCCACGGACTACGAACCCATACGAACCACATAGTCCGTAGTACCGACCGTACACCCGTCTACCACCCGCCGAGCATGAGCACCTGCGACCAACCGTCTAGGCCCTGACAGATATATACAAATTTGTATATTCTTGTAGATACTAACTTTAATTTCTAAATAATGTCCTATTATTTTTGCATCATTATACTCAACAAGCTATACTCTTGCTACATTCACTAATAATATCTATTTCACCTTTCTATAGTAGCTGGAATTGATTGCATCAGTCTTGAGTCTAGCTCTTAACTTAGAGGGAAAGGTAGGTCAAAAGGGGGTCACTCGGGGGATTTCTATATTACATCATCAATACTTAGTGCACCAGCCTAGAATTTTTATTTTATATTATCCATATGCTAAGCTAGCTCCTATTAAACTTTTATAGCCCTAGGTTGAAAATTGAATTTTGCAAAATTCATCAGGGTGGGGTTGTGGTGGCCCTCGCTTCACGGCAACTTCGCG
The DNA here is from genome assembly GCA_021527465.2 of Geoglossum glabrum. Classification (NCBI taxonomy): domain Eukaryota; kingdom Fungi; phylum Ascomycota; class Geoglossomycetes; order Geoglossales; family Geoglossaceae; genus Geoglossum; species Geoglossum glabrum. The sequence continues at coordinate 55,333 of JAJDFE020000090.1, forward strand.
GTAACTCCGCCGTGAAATACGTTAGCCTTGGCGTTTTCCCCGCTATGTTGGAACTGCTGGGATTTCAGCCTCGAAATCCGCTCCGGTTGACCAACTTTCCGCCCAAGTGCTTGATCCAGAAGCCTTGTCCAAGCGTTTCGTCGGACAAGCTGCCCTCCCACCTTAGCACTCTTCTCGAAGCCATGACATCGTCGGTCTTTCGTCGGGGGCGCGCACCTAGCCCAAGCGACGGAAATTTTGGCCTCACTCATCTCAACCCTGCCCTGGAGGCTGATGCCTCGGGGTTGAAGGATCAACAAACCCCATTTGAAGTTGACATTGTCGCCATCCATGGTATCAATGGCCATCCCCTCACGACCTGGACTCACGAAGACGGTGCGTGCTGGATCCGCGATTTCCTTCCGGGCCATTTCCCGGGGGCCAGGATCTTCACCTTCGGATATGAGTCGAAGGTCGCCTTTACGCTTTCTACCGGAGGGCTGGGCGACTTTGCTCGATCTCTCCTAGTGGCTCTGACCGGCGCAAGGAAATCGAGAGAGGTAGGGGGCAGCTAAACAATATTCGATATCCAGTTCAACGCCAGTTTTACGGCTTGTGCTCATACCTCGACAGGAAAGACACCGGTCAATTATATTTGTCTGCCACAGCATGGGAGGTATAGTTGTCAAGAAGGTAGGCACTCGACCACAGGGACCCCCGGAGGTTTGTCACTAACACTTTCTCCAGGCGTTGATAATCGCGGCTCTTGAACCCCAACATTTTATTAATATCCGCGAGTCAACCACCGCCATACTCTTTCTGGGCACTCCCCACCGCGGCTCGTCAACAACAGAACTCCCGAAAGTGCTAGCAAGCATCGCCCGCATAGGGACATCCTGGTTCACTGGTTTCACGAGGCCAGATCTCCTGAGATCACTTGCCAAGGGTTCGAAAGAGCTAGGGGAAATTTCAATAGCCTTCCGCACTCAGATCGCGAGCATGAGGATTGTATCATTCGTTGAGCAAAAGGCAACGCCTCCATTCAGTGAAAGGGTCCGCCGCCACCGGACATAGCTCGATTGTTTTTGAGAACCCTTTTCGCTGACCAGTGGCAAATCCAGGTTGTCGATGACCAAAGTGCTATAATGGGCATACCGAATGAACATATCATCCCGATGCAAGGTTGCGATCATCGCGAGATATGTCGCTTTGCAAGCGAGTCTAGCCATAGCTATAAAGTAGTGCGAAATATCCTTGAGGAGGTGGCTACGGACGCCACCGACAGGATAAAGCAAGCAACAGGTTTGGTGACATTCTCCCTGAAATGGAAAATTTTCTCCTTTTGCTAATGTCGCTGGGTCAGCTGCACAGGGCATCCACGGCACACAGAAAACCGGTGAGCCAGCTCCGCTACCATTTGGAGTAGTTAACTACCGACGCCCAGACGTAGGAAAATCACAAGTAAAGTTGTTCTGTGTGATTCCATTTGAACGGAATAGGGACATGGTGCCTCGAGATTTCATCTTTCACGAGCTGGACCAGAAGCTACCCCCGATCCAGGATCACCAGACAGCTGCCATTTGGGGAATTGGCGGAGCTGGGTAAGCACCTCGACAATTCATCCTTGCCACCGATCCAACTCGCTGATACGTGACTGAGCGTCTACAGTAAAACGCAGATTGCGCTTGAGTACGCCCACCGACGCCGGAAGAGCACTTCATGCTCAGTATTCTGGGTACATGCTAGCAATGCTGCAAGATTTTCTCAGAGCTATGCCGAGATTGCGAAATTAGCTGAATTGCCTTTGGATGTGAGGGGAGAAGAATTATTGAATGCAGTTCGACTATGGATAGAAAGGCAAGACAACTGGTTGCTAGTTTTGGACAACGCCGATTACCTCCCCCTTTTTAAGACGCATGCCGACCACCCCGGTCTCGGCGATATGCATAGGCATGAACTCCTTCGCTTTGTTCCAAGAGGCGGGACGGGCACAATTCTATGGACGTCTCGAGATAAGAGTATTGTCGGCAGCCTTGTCAACGTTGAACAAGGCATCGAGGTCAGGAAAATGGGACATACAGAGGCATTGACACTATTTCGAAGCCTCAGCCATTCCAATGTAAATGCAAGGTCTTCTGACTCTGAAGATGAACTGCTTGATATTCTTGAGGGACTCCCGTTAGCCATCGCCCAGGCAACCTCATTCATCAGAAAAACGGATATTACCGTCGAGACCTACGTGAAGATGTTGAAGTCAACAGCGGATCTACCAAGACTGTTGGATGAGCCCTACATCGATCGCTATCGAGAATCGGATGTTCCTAACAGTGTCATGCGGACTTGGCTCATATCAATGGAGCAGATTGCCAAGGAGAATGCATGTGCATACAAAATCCTGCACACCATCGCTTTTTTTGACAACCAAGGCATTCCCTTCGAGCTCATACGTGCAGCAGCTGGCGCAGGTGTAGAGGAATACGACATCCTCATAGCGGTTAGTCGACTTAGAGATTTTTCATTCCTCCAGACCCGAGTTGCGCTGGGACAGGTCCTACCTAGCTACGAGTCGCATAGGCTTGTGCAACTAGCAACGAGGCGATCTCTCGAATCGCCGGAAAAGAAAGCAGAGCAACGACTATTCTCAGAAATGGCCATCCGCATCATGGTTGAGGCCTTCCCCGATGGGACGCGTGGCACATGGGATCGATGCAAGACTTATCTATCTCACGCACTAAAGGCTTTCACGCTGCCAGAAATGGAGCAGCACATGCATCTCACTGCCAAACTTTTAACAAAATTGTCTTTATATCTCAACCAACAGGGCAGTTGGAAAGAGGTGGAGGAGCTGAATCTACGGGTGCTAGAAACCAAGAAGGAGGTACTCGGGGAGAAGCACCCTGACACACTGTCCACTTTGGCAAGTCTGGCGTCAACATACTGGCGACAGGGCCGGTTGAAGGAGGCAGAGGAGCTGTGTCTGCGAGTGCTAGAGCCCCAGAAGGAGGTGCTCGGAGAGAAGCACCCCGACACACTGCGGGTGATGAGAGAGTTGGCGTCAACGTACTGGAGGCAGGGCCGGTTGAAGGAAGCGGAGGAACTAAATCTGCGAGTGCTAGAGCTCCAGAAAGGCGTGCTCGGGGAGAAGCACTTCGACACGCTGCGCGTGATGAGCAACTTAGCGTCAATGTACTCACAGCAAGGCCAGTCGAAGGAGGCGGAGGAGCTGAATCTGCGAGTGCTAGAGCTCCAGAAGGAGGTGCTCGGGGAGAGGCACCCCGACACACTGTCCACTTTGGCGAGTCTGGGGTCGACATACTCGCAGTTGAATCGGTTGAAGGAGGCGGAGGAGCTGGATCTGCGAGTACTGGAGCTCCGGAAGGACGTGCTCGGGGTGAAGCATCCCGACACATTGCGCGCGATGGGCAACCTGGCGTCAACGTACTCACAGCAGGGCCGGTTGAAGGAGGCGGAGGAGTTGGATCTGCAAGTGTCGGAGCTCCAGAAGGAGGTGCTCGGGGAGAAGCACCCCGACACGTTGTTCGCGATGGGCAACCTAGCGTCAATGTACTCAAAGCAAGGCCGGTTGGGAGAGTCAGGGGAGCTGAATCTGCGAGTGTTGGAGCTCCAGAAGGAGGTCCTCGGGGAGAAGCACCCCGACACGCTGTTCACGATGGGCAACCTAGCATCAACGTACTCACAGCAAGGCCTGTTGAAGGAAGTTAAGGAGTTGGATCTGCGAGTGCTGGAGCTCCGGAAGGAGGTGCTCGGGGAGAAGCACCCCGACACACTGTTCGCGATGGCCAACCTGGCGTCAACATACTCAGGGCAAGGCCGGTCGAAAGAGGCGGAGGAGTTGGATCTGCGAGTGTTGGAGCTCCAGAAGGAGGTCCTCGGGGAGAAGCACCCCGACACGCTGTTCACGATGGGCAACCTGGCATCAACGTACTCACAGCAAGGCCTGTTGAAGGAAGTTGAGGAGTTGGATCTGCGAGTGCTGGAGCTCCGGAAGGAGGTGCTCGGGGAGAAGCACCCCGACACACTGTTCGCGATG